>PNEQ01064409.1:26136-46627 GCA_003012365.1 Medauroidea extradentata | reverse complement strand
TGCTAAGTAATTAACAAAGTACTGAGCTCAAAAGTTAACGTCTAAGGTCAGAATGAATTATATATTTTAATTATTATTCTAGACAAAGTGACTGTCAAAATTCCTCACTTAATCGCGAATCGTCTATAGCTGCCTACAGACAATAATTTTACATGTTCTTTATTTTAGTAACATAATATATAATTCAGGGGCTTAGATTTACAGTGGCGTAAGTCAGTTAAAATAGTTTCCTCTTAAACAATTTCTTGTTCTCACGTGCAAAATGCAGTACAATCTTGCAGTACGCAAATGGAATTCAAAAAATCAGTCAAATGTGATATATTTGTTACAGAATGTTCTTTTGGAAAATGTCTATAATACGAATAAAAACGGGACTGTTAAATAATTGTGACTTACATCGCTATAAATCTCACCCCGTCAATTTAAAGTAATTATATGAAAGCAAAACACTATTACCTAAGATGGTTACTATCGTACCTACCTTGTTGATGAAAATGAGAACAACAATTGTTACACTTTCTTCCCACCCCCTTGGGAATTTGAGTTGTGCCCCTGACTAAAGCCGCGTTGGATATTCCATTAAGTCGTAGACTAGTGTGCAATGTGCACATAGGACGTGCATGATTATTCATCAAACACTCTGAAGGGGCCTCCCTAGATAGGTTGTGTTTGTGTGTGAGAGACAGGAGCGGTAAGAGTGCTACTAATCAACATATTATGTAATGTATTATCGCTAGAGAAGGTGATTTATCGCGAGAATGTATTCTGCCAGCGTATTCTGCAAATCACTTTAGCGTCCTGCGTCATGTACTGTTGGCCGACGGTTGTGTGTCACGATGTAGCTGGTTACAGACGAATCACAGACGTCCAGTAATAGTGCACCAGAGTTATCATTGGCGCAGTCAAACAGGGACTCGCCAGTAACGAAATAAAAGCGTCGGAAACGAATACATTACATTGAAGCCTAGCAAACGGTCAACTTTTCCCGCGATAAATCACCTTCTCTAATTATCACCTCTCCGGGCAAGCCACTCAGCTGGCGTGCATTTCTTTACTATTATCCTTGTTACTATGGGACTTTAAGCTGTGACCACATTATTTTATTTATGGGCAGTCAAGTTCAAAGTCTGACGCTTGTTTCTGTAGTTACGTTTTTCGAATCCAATTGTTAATTTTCCAGGTAAAGCAGTCTGAAAAAGCATTTTTTTTTGGCTGTTTTGAGGGGCCCGAAAATAATACGTGCCGAATTTTTAAAATTATGGCAACGTAGTTTGAAGTGCTGGTTGTTTTCGTAGGTATACAGATATGATGTGCGTTAAATAGTTTCGTCAAAAAAAGAATAGTCGTAACTAGCTGCATCGCATTTGAAGGGCAGGTAGAGAGACCCCTTAAGCCTAGTACACACGGTTATCGGGTATGTTCTTCTTCTTCAAAGCGACTCGCACAGTGTTACTGGCCAGTATGTGCTTAAATCACTAGTGTGCAAGAGATTCCATGCTATCTGGAATTCTTCCTAGTTGGACATTCATTTAAGAACGACGTTAAATTGAGGACCTGAATTTCAAACCATGCAAAGTAAAAAAAAAAATTTGTACTTTTACAAAAAGTTTTTTTGGAAAGCAGTTTCCAAAAAAATTTTTGTAACACTACGAAAATATTTTGTAAAATTTACAAAAATCTTGTACGTTTACAAATTTCTTTGTATGTTTACAAACATTTCTGTAAATCTACAAACAAGTTTGGTATATTTACAGCTAATATCTGGTTCATTTTACAATAATTGCTTGTAGTCTTACAAAATTTTCTTTTGAAACTAGTTTCCAAAAAAGTTTTTTGTGAAAGTACGAAATGTTTTGTAAAATGGAAAGGTCTCCTAGGTTTATTTTGTTTAAATTCGAAAAAAATCTGCTCATTAGCATTATTTTACTAGTTCCCAAAGTTGTTTACGATATTTGTAACCACTTTAAAAGGTTTCTGACATCTTACTTTTATTATCTGACTGATAATGTTCTGATATTACGTTACAAGAATTTCCTTGTAAATGTCCAAACTATAAAAAATATTCATAAAATGTCGTATCTGTTCCGTGTGCATTTATATCTGTTTTGAATTTTGTACTAATCAAAATACAATAATTTGACTGTAATTAGTAGCCTAACATATTTCGGACAGAAATAAATGCACACAATGAAACTATTATTAGGGACCTCAATTTTTTTTGCGAAAACAATTTTGCCCCAGTTTCTTTCAGTGCCTCACGTTCACACCTGTGATCCTGCTTCATGGTTATTGGCAGCGTGTCTACGTGCATAGCCCTATCTCATTTGACTCAGCCAATTACAGTAACGTTCCTCCCGGTAGAATCCCAAGGCTCGCGACAGTTGAAATATCCAATCACTGACCACGAAGCAGAACTGCAGATGTGTACGTAAGGCACTGAAACAAAGTTGGGCAAAATTCTTTCCGCGGAAAACAAGGGTCCCTAGACATTATCTATTGTTGCTAATTCTTAGATTCTGGAGTTAGAATGGTTTGGAATTCAGATTCCCAATTTGAAACACTTCTTCACGTTATCAGTTTCGCGATTTTCTGGCGAGAAGATCTTTGTATCTCTAGGTTTCAATGTCTTATGTGCACATCTGCAGCTCTGCTTCATGGTGATTCTCGCTTGTCTTGGGTTTTTACTGACAAACCACAGACGTGTGGTGTCACAATTGTCTTACTATGATTAGTGCAGTCAAATGAGACAGTGGCGTCATAAACGGGGGGGGGGGGGAGGGGACACGTCCCCACCAAAAAATTTCGTAGCTATTAAGATTTTTTAAGATTAAGATTTCCTTCAGTTGTATATTACATATTTTGATGCAGAAACTCTTTAAATAGCAGCATTTTGCACCTTAAAATATAAAATTTCCCGGTGGAGGACTCCTACACACCCCTTTATTACGTAGGTTATATGTACACTTTCTGTACCAGTGACGTCCCCCCAAAAATCAAATGCTTACGACGCCGATGAAATGATAGACATGTCTGAACAAATACACGCTGCCAATAACTACAGAATATTTAGGAATACGTAAGTGAATCAGCAGGTAGAACAGCGAAATCAGTCACACACGCCAGCAAAATGGCTTCCCTGGCCAGCAACATGGCGGAAACGTCTAGCGCCAATCATCGTAAGGTGACTGCCCTGCTATCCGGCAGCCAGGCCAATAGGAAACCTGCCGTAACATGCAGGAGCCAAACATACACGGGGCCAATAACCGGCGAAGTTCGCCCGTATCATATAAGCCGCCACGTCATTTCACGTCTGTATAACTAGAGACCCATGTTTTTCGCGAAAAGAATTTTGCCCCACTTTGTTTCAGTGCCTTATGCGCACACCTGCAGTTCTGCTTCGTGGTCAGTTATAGGCAGCGATTTGTTGTGCACAGGCGGCTTTAATTTGCCAGCACCAATCACAAGTATATTGCGAAAGAACACGTCAGTGATTTGCCGGTAGAAACTCAAGGCTCGTGAGAGTTAAAATATCCAATCACTTACCACGAAGCAGAACTGCAAATGTGCACGTTAAGTATTGAAACAAAATGGTGGAAAATCTTTTCTCGGCTAAATCGTGGCTGTAGGTATAGCAGTGTCAGTGAGTGTGTGGGCTGAGAGGGTGTGGATGGCGTGAATGTGTAAGCATTAAAGAACATCGTCGTGTGTCGGGGCGTAGACAGGGGGATTACACGCACCCCTGCAGCCTTATGACATTGTGGGAATTATACCTGCGTCTACCCTCTCCGGCTACATCCATGATATGCCCGCCCTTCTATTCGTACACACGTGTTCCTGCATTCTTCACCTACCAGCATCACTGCGTAGCTACACTATCAAAGTCAAGTATCGCGAGCTTAAGGACGTTGGACCCTTAAAAATTCAAAATTTTATATTTGTGCCAAATACTGTTCAACTTTTACACATCAGATAACATGTCATTTTCCTGAATAAAAAAAATTAGGGCCCATCGTTTTAGCATAATCACCTATCAAAGTCACTAAATGGCAGTTACGGTGTAGCCAAAATAATAAAAAATAATTAACTTGCAAAAACAAGATATTTCATATCGGTACGTAATGATGTGAACTGCTTCATGACACTTTTGTAAACACAAAGTGATATATTTTTGTATTTTTTAAAAAATTGATGAAAATGAGTAAATTTTTGTATGACTTTGACTTTCGGCTACTACTGAAATACTGAAAACTAACTTTTGTCAAACATTTCATGAAATGCATTGGTACACTGACTTTCAGTTCCCGTAATTTTGAATTAATTAGTTAATTACTTTTTTGGATTTTGGCTGCACTGTAATGGCCATTTCGTGACTTTGATGAGTGATTTTGCAAAAACTATGGGACCTAATTTTTTTATTTGGGGAAATGACGTGTTATCTGATGTGCAAAAGTTGAACGGTGTTTGGCACAAATATAAATAAATTAAATTTTACGGGTCCAACGCCCTTAAGGAGGCGGTCACCTCAGTTTTCAACGTCTTTTTTTTTCTTTTATATTTGTACCAGATATTATTTTTCTTATTTTTGACATAAATTGTGGTTAGACCTTCCTCTTACGAAACTTTGTATTCCTCATAGCTTTTGCGTAATGGAGTTGTAAACATCAGAATTTGCACTTTATGGTTTTTACCGTACGCCGCTAAAACCAACTGACATACCAAACCGAAAAAAATCACAGTATATAAAGAGGTTGTAGGCTATGATTTGACATACAAAAAAATTAAATATTTTTGTATTTAATAAAAAATGCTGATTTTAAATTGGAAATTTAAATATTCCAACAATTTTTTTAATAAAATTTTTTTTTTCCTTATGTGTGTGTCAAACCACAGCCTACAACATTGTTATACACTGTTGATTTTTCCTGTTTGGTATGTCAGTTGGTGTTAGTGGCGTACATAAAACCGTAAAGTGCAAAATTTTGACGTTTAAAACTCATTACGCAAAAACTATAAGAGATACAAAAATTTCCTAAGAGGAAGATTTAATCAAAATTTATGTCAAAAATAAGAAAACAAATATCTTGTACAAATATAAAAACAAATAACGACATTGAAAACTGAGGTGAACCTCGCCCTTGAGGAGGAGTTTAGACAATTTTATTGTACTTTCAGTTTCTGAGTCATAATAGGTTTTCAAATTGTATTATCAAAATTTTCTCTTCGACAAAGCATAAGATATTTTCTTGATAAATTACCTGACATAAATAACAATTGAATCTTTAATTAATTTTTCATGCAGAATCATTGAAAAAGAATTATAAGTTAACTTTCAAGTAATTTTTTGCAATGATTCCGTACCACAAATTAATGAAAGATTCCATTGTTATTTATATTAAGCTGTTCACCAAAAATATATCCTATGCTTTGTCGAAATGAAAATTTTGATAATGCAGTTTCAATACATGTTATGGTTCAAAAATTGAAAATACAATAAAATCATCCGACAGTCCCCCTTTCCAGTGTTTCAGGCGCATGTATACAACCCGCATTAACTTCTTATGAATCAAGGCTAATATTACTATCGCTATAGCAATAAGATTATTACACATATCAACATTATCTTCGTGTTTTATCAAAGACACTTTTCGTTCTTATTTTCGCTGCAAGTATAAAGAATGGCTGAGTATAAATTTTACAAAACATTTTTTGTATCACGTTGTTACTGTAACCGTTTGTTATACGTTATTTTGTAGAATGCAGCGAAAATAATAAGGAATTTGTCTTTGGTAAAGGGCGAAGGTAATGTTGATATGTGTAATACTCATACTGCAATACGTATTGTAAGGTTACGTGCAGTTGATGCGTGTTTTATACATGCGCCTGAAACACATATAGTCTTCGCCGGCGTCGAATTTCCACCTTAGACAGTGGATAAAGACGTTGCAGGCTACAATGTCATGCTCAATAAAATCAAGAATAAAAATTATTTGTATTTTTTAAAAAGTTCTAAAACTGAAAATAAAAATTTTAAAAATTCTATATATTTTTAATACAGATAATTTTTATTCTTTATTTATATAAGCATGACATTGTAGCCTGCAATGTCTTTATCCCCTGTGATTTCTTTGAGTTAGGTATATCAGTTGGTTTTAGTATAGTCCTTAAAACGGAAACATGCAACAAATGACTTTAACAAGCCATTACGCGGAAACTATGATAGAAAAAAATTTATAAGAGCCAAATTTAGTCACATTTTGTGTCTAAAATAAGAAAAAAAAATATCTTGTACAAATAAAAATTTTAAAAATTTTGTAGAAAATTGATGTAGACCACGCCCTTTCACATGAATTTTGTTAGACCAACAAAACCAGTTTGTTTTCACAGACTGTTCAGCCAACACAAATTTTGTTGGATAAAAAATAGTTTCGTTTCGCCATATACATACTTACGTATGTTTAACTGAAACATACTTTTTTCTCTGTGAACTATCCTGAAATGCAAGCACGCAAAGATAAGTTCCAGAGCCTATAACGGCACGGAATATGTTCGAACTAGCATAAAATAGTGGATTCTAGCTTACAGCCAAACAATTTGTATGTCTCTACTTTTACTGTCGACGTCTAAAGGAGACTAAACTAAGGACCGGTATTCGCAGACAGCGTTGTGCCTGACACACTCACGGTTGCTACGACAACCAAGTTTTATCCCAACGGCCTCGGATGCCCAACACATGACCTTACATCGGAGAATTTATTGCTGAGATAATGCTGTTTTATGATCCTAAAAAAATACATATGTTCCACTTAAGGCAGGATTAATTTTGTCTTGTCATTAATGCAAACGTAACTCAAGACCTACATGGCACGTGAAATACACTGTAAGGTTTTACACATAAATTTGTGTACGAAAAGGAATAGTTTTTATGAGTGTGTGTCAACGAGTTGTTTATAGGGCGAGTCGTGGTATATTAATCCTTTCATACAAGTTGTAATATTATATCTCAAATGATTGAAAATGTAATTTTGTTCTATGCTTAGAGGAAGTTGTTTCTGGTTGAAAGAATTTTGTACAAACGTGTTCCAATTCCTTATATGCACATCTGCGTCTCTGCTTCATGTTTATTGGCAGAGTGTCTCTGTGCAGATAAGTCACTTGTTTGACTGAGTCAGTCAGAACTAGTGAGTGAGTGAGTGAGAGATTTTGGTCAGTGCTTAACACCGAGATCTTAAGCGCTGGTGAGGGGAGACATGAGGTGGGTATGCAGCATAACCGGAATGAAAGGGCGGGGTAAACGGGAGATCCCTGAGAAAATCCGCCGATCAGCGGCATCGCCCGCACGATTCCCAAATGCGAAAATCTGGTGACCGACCCCGCCGGGACTCGAACCCGGAAACGCCTTAGTGAGAGGCGAATGCTCTAGCGACCCTCTATGCGGGAAAGAGATGGGAATTAACCCAAACAGCAAACATCGACTGGCCCACTTGTGCAAATCTGATCGTGATAAGCAGCCCACAGACAGCAAACATTCGGAACGCACCCGTGGCCACATGTGGCATGCATGATGCATAATGAAATCATCCACACATTAACTACAAGTGTACCACGAGCATTCTTATTATACTCAGATGTTTGTAGGTTAGTTTGCTAAGTCTGCTTGTGGACAGTATATTGAAATATAGCAGTCTTTTTAAACTAAGTTGCGCACATTAAAATTATTTCAGTATAATTACACACATATTTACTGATATGGCCTGATTAACAACCATTCCAGCAAAAGTAGACGATCATACTAGCGAACATTGGCCGCTTCTGCCAACACTTGGCCAGCTGAAAAATGATTGTATTTGCTACTAGGGACCAGGCCAAGTTTTGCTCTAACGAATATCACAAGATTTGGCGTGATATAAATCAGCAATTTAACCCGACTTCACCCAGAAGCATGTCTGAAATTTTTTACAACTGTGCCAATTCTCTCGATGCAAGTAAACAAGCTAAGAAATCAATTTTTCACGGCAAAAACGTTGTGTTTACTGAAAAATGTACAATCCTTTCAGTCTTTTCTAGCTTACGGAGAAGATATCTTCTTTTACGCAAAGATACGTTAACCTTTTTTAATTAGAAACTAAAATTATGTTTTACTTGTGAGACTGAGAACGATAAAAATCCTAAGAGTTAATCTGTACGCATGCCATTGAAACAGAATGGTTCAAATATCATTTAGCTACGCATGGCTTTAGAATGCGTTATGCGATTTAAATAGGACTACACTGATAATTCAAACTAATTCGTTAAAATTCGCTCTGGCTGACAGTAAAATTTCCCTTTATCTGTCAGGAAAAATAATAGTTATTTTATGCTCCGCAGAATCACTCGTAGTTTCATTCACCTTCAGGTTGCATTTTGCATGTTTTTACTGGACAACGTAGCGTATTGATGGTATTCTCTCGGCGATGTTTTGAAATGTAACACAAAGCAACACTCAAGCAAACGGACAGTGTGAAAATAAAAACCTTCTCCCTTTTTGCCGACAGAAAGTTTAAGTGTACAGTCAGTAAAGAAACCTAATTTAGTTGCTGTAAAATGTTTATAAAAAGTATAGAATACAAATGAATTGATTTCGTTTGACAGTAATTTTGAACTGTGTAAGAAATAGGTTAAAATTACGCCAAACGTATATAGTTAGTGAAAAAAAAACTCCATTGTGAAGGAGGAGTGTCAGACAATTTTATTGTAATTTAATTTTTTTGAGCCATAAATTGTATTAAGATTGTATTATCAAAGGTTTCTCTTTGACAAAGCATACGATATATTCTTGGTAAACTGCTTAGTATAAATAATAATGGAATCTCCCAAAAAAAATTTTAGCGAAGTTATTGCAAGAGAATTCTTGAAAGTTAACCTATAATTCTCTTGCATTTATTCTGCACGACATATTAATGAAAAATTCCATTATATTTTAAGTTAAGCAATTATACCAAGAATACATCTATGATTTGTCGAAGAGAAAAATTTTGATAGTACGCGCAATTTGAATAAATGTTATGGCTCTAAAACTAAAAATACAATATAATTATCTAACGTTCCCCCCTTAGTTAGAATTTACGAAAACGTTCTTTGTCATTCAACACAGGTTTGATCAGCAAAACATGAGCGATGGCATATGTCCACAAACCAAAAAATTTTAATTGTAAACTCCCACTGCAACAAACATTTAAAAATCTCAACATCCCTATAGTGTTGCATTTTATGATGTGAAGTGCTGTGATTTTTTTCTTCAAAAGTTGATATCAAAAGTGCTAAGTTTATTGTGAACCGCATATAATGTTTTTCAACCTAAAATGTAAAATTAATGTGATCCGTACGGGGTTTATTTAGTGACGGATAGTGTTAGTGTAGATTTGAAAAGGCCGTGTATAGGTTTTGAAAACAGACTGCCGAACCTGACACCGCTTCACGTTTTCCGAGAAAAACGCATTTATTAAGTGCTTTGTGTATTTTTTTTTCCTTCCGGAAGAAGAGTCGACGTGAAACGTTTATCATTTGTCTTCCCTCGTGTCTATAGCTATCAGCGCGGGAACGTAGCTCGTAAGGGGTAAGGTCTGGGAATAAGTAGATTGTCGTTAACCCTCATTCACATTCTGTCATGCCAACTCTGCGCCGATGAATATTTATCAGGTGTCGCCCCGATACATCGGCAGAGATACCGCCCGCCCCAACCCTACATATTGACTTGATCATCACCGACGTCACACATGTCTCTTCATCTGGAAGAACCTGCCCTAAGCCCTTCTCCTTCTAGTTAAAAGTAGACTGAGTGAGTGAGTACGAGATTTTGATCAGCGCTTAAGGGCGTTCACGGGGTAAAAATTCATAATTTTACATTTACACAACATATAGTGTTCGTTTTATTCACCTTACTTGTGGTTACATTTTTCACTTGTAAAATTTTTTAGCCCTCATTGTTTTCCCGCAGCGGTTTGCCGAAGTACGAATTTATAAGTTACGGGAACAAATGAATAATATAACAAAACAAGTGACTTACTCGCATGAAATAATTCACACAGGAATGAGATATAATGAGCCATATGCTAATATATTTAAAACGTTCAACCAAGTAAATTTGTCTGTTTTAAAAATTGCCATAAATTGTCATTATTTTAGCTTTTTTTTTTAAGTACAAAAAAATTACACTATGTGGGTTTGAAAATTTTAGAATATTGTCTATAATATATAAGTTCAGTGTTAATTACTTCGTTTGAGTATGTCATTATGTTTTGTTGTTCCTATGTTCCCGTAACTTGCGAATTTTTGCTTTGTCATGTCGCTATGGAAAGACTATGAAAGGTAAAACATATTTAGAAGCGGAAAAACGTAGTCACAAGCAACATCTATAAAACGAACACTATGACGTACAAATATAAAACTATGAATTTTAGCCACGTGAACGGCCTTAACATCGAGGTCTTCAGCTCTGGTGTCGGGTGACATGAGGTGAGTATGGAGCAGCGCCGAAACAAACAATGAAAAAAAAAAAAAAAATTATTAGTCACTGCAAAATATCTTACCAAATTTTTTTTGTAGTGACCACAAAAATTTTTGCGGTCCCCAATAAAGTTTTGTAGTGACTACAAAAAAAAATTCTTTTCACGAAAAACAAGGGTCACTTGGTATCGCACTCCGAGAGACAAAGTCTTTCAACTTCCCGTTCCCCAAGAGAAGTCGTGTAATGATTCCATGCTGGTGGAGCAGTGACGGAATAAAATGGCGAGGGGAAACAGGGGTACGCCGAGAAAACCTACCGGCCAAACGCAAAAAAAATTCAGGGGACCGCCCCCCCCCTTCCCTCCGGTAATCAAACCCTGATGTCCTTGGTAAAAGTCGAGTATTTTGACCACTACTTCTCTCTCGCTCACCCAGGTTTCTGGACGCACAACACGTTATGACCTAGTTCACTACACAGAAAAAAACTGTTTTGTTGATATGGACCTCGCCAACATGTTTGTAGTGGTTACAATTTTTTTGTAGTCAATGCAAAACTTTATTGAGGGCAGCAAAACCTTTTTGTGGTCACCAAAAAAAATTAGATTTTTTTTCGGTGTGACTTTTACAGTTATGAAGTAACAAACACTTTGTGTAAACGCATGTCATAGCCTGCAAGTAAATAATTTGACAATTTTTCTTTTTTTAAATTTAATTGGTGGGAAACCGCCTACAAACCAAATACATGGGAAACATATTTTTTGTTTTGTTTTGCAGCTACAAAATATTTTGCTGGTATTCATACTGCCAAATATATTTTGTGGTTCTCCACAAAATCATTTTGATGTCACAGCTAAAATATTGTGGACATAAAGAAAAAAATTATATACTATAAAATAATTTGGCAGGGAACACGGCCTACAACATTTTTCTTTCAGTGTAGGCGTGATTAAGTTGCTACTGGGGCTCAATTCTCTCATCTATTTTGGCGTTAGTGGGAGTCGTGATTAGTGAAAGCAGTTTAGCATGATGTCAACTGAAGCTGTAGTTTGCTACACGACTGGTGGTCACTATTATCTGACAGTCACGCTGTCATAGTTTTCTGTTGTACGCTGTGCATAACCATTAATTTACAGGTTTTGCCTTAATTCGCTTAATCAGTAAGCTAATGACGTTTTATAAAAATTATTTACGTTAAATTTTTCTTAAATTAAGTACACCAACGTTTAGCAGTGTTGAGAATGTAGGTTTGGTGAAGTTGTCTATTTTACATCAATAATGTAGCGTTTCTATACAGTTTTATAAAACAGCCAATTGGGATTTTAGCAGATATTTGTAGTAACACTGCTTATAATTTGATATGTTTACAAGCTGAAGTATGGCAAGTGTCTTATATTGCGTGTAGGTTAAACATTTTCGATATTATATAGGAAGTTTTTAAAATTTTTAATTAATATCCAAACTGACATACGCACGTCTTCATTAAATTGCAGTTATTTTAGCGAAAATATTTGAGAGCAAGTTAGTTTTCCTCATGCTATGAGCGCGACAACAGCTATTATTTGACCATTGACCATTTTTATGCGTAGTATTTTCCTACTTTAGTCGGCCAATTAAAATCACTGTACGGCTGTGATTCATAGGCAAGCACCTGAACGCGTCGCAGATATAATCATACAGTCACGAAAAACGGATCCGAGCCGCAGTGTTTACAAGGACAACTCGCTACGTAAAATTTAGTGGAAAAAAAAAGTGACCTTGAGTGGCAAAACTAGAGACGTGGAAATTCGCGGGTTCACTGAGTTGTTGGCTGGCCTCCAAGAATATATGTGTAGTCTACAAGTCGTTCGGGATTAACTCAACACTAAAAAAGTAATATTTAAAAAATATCACTGGCTGCTACTGTATACAATACAACAAAAACTGTAGTTGCCTTACTGCTTGTAAGGTTGGCAGCGAATTGCCGAATATAATTCCGTATATTTTTCTACTAAAATACAACGATACGAAAATAAAATCAACTGAAATAGATTTATTTGCATTTTATATATTGTTTAAGTGATGTTTTGAAATCAAACTGTGAACGTTCCTAGCGTATGCACAATTTGTCTTACACGCGCAAATATCAAGTGGCGTATCCAGAGAGGTTAGACATTTTTTCATCGTTAGTTATTACGCGCGGAAAGGAACATATTGGCTGAAAATATAAGTTTTGTATGGCTTTTTTGAGAGCTCACTTTATCCCGAAACGCCTTAGCCACAGACTAGACAGTAATACAGAAGTGAAATGACGTGGCGGCTCATTTGATACGGACGAATCACCGCTTGTTTGACTGCCTGAGGTTGTTGATACCAGCCCCGTGTATGTTTGGATCCTGCATGTTACTGCAGGTTACCTATTGTCCTGGCTGCCGGCTAGCTGGGCAGCCACCTTATGCTGATTGGTTGAAGGTGTTTCCGCCATTTTGCTGGCGTTTGTGACTGAGTTGGCCGCCCTACTGATTATTTCACTTCTGTATTCCTACATATTCTGTACATATAGACCTACTCAAACAGACAACAGCTGCTCATTATGTGCTCGCTGGCACAGTGATATGGGCCTGCATTTAGTTAACATTCTGTCATTGGCTCAGAGACTTCCAAGGAGTGTCAAGTAAGTCAAGGGTCAGTTGCAAATGTCACACCAACTTACAGTTGTTTGAATTATAGCTTGAGCTGAAATAAAACGCGAATCGTCAAGCCTCTACTCATCACGCATGATTTATGTCTTCTTAGCTATAGCATTTAAAGAACGTTGGACATGTGTACGTCCATTTCAAATTCACCAATACTTATTAAAGCATTTTTTTTTCGGTTTGGTATGTCAGTTGGTTTTAGTGGCGTGCATAAAACCGTAAAGTATAATTTTTGACGTTTACGACTCATTACGCAAAAACTATGATAGATACACAAATTTCTTAAGAGGAAGATTTGATCACAATTTATGTCTAAAATAAGAAAAAAAAATATCTGGTACAAATATAAAAATAAAAATGTCGTTGAAAACTGAGGTGAACCGCCACCTTAAATCATATTTCCCTGTGACCGAAAAATGGCGAAAATGTTTTTTTTTTCCGCGGTCATTCCAAGGTAAGAAAATCTTGACGCAGAATCTTTTAAAATGTGTAAGTTGGTACGATATACCTGTATATATAATATTACGTCATACAATTATAGAATCGCCGCTGAAGTCTCATACAAGAGAGTTGTTGGTGAGAAGACTGTGCGCCAGTTTAGTGACTTGTGCGTAGAGGCTAGGATGAGGCGTGATGGCCATGCTGTGTCACCCTTATTGCTTCCACACTTCAAGGCCTCGAACGAGCCAATTTGTTCACCCAGACGACCACTTTAGAGCGACCGCCTATCCCACGCTTCAAATTCGTTCCAATGTGTTGGTAAACAGTTTTTTTCTACCGCGCTTAGAAAAAATTTGCGTTGGTGCAAACAAAATTTGTTTGAATCTACCAAATCATTTGTTTGTGTGGGGGCAACGAAATTATTGTTTGCTCATACCAAATTATTTTGTTCCCTCGATTTGTTTGAGGCAAATACCTGAATTTTGTTAGCAGTACCAAATATTTAACTGGTCATAAAAATATTTCGTTGGGCATATCAAATGCACATGCAATATTTTAAGAACTAAAATATATATATATATACTTTATAAACTTAAAAAATTACTGAAATTTTAAGACCTAAAAAAATAAGTACGGTCGGGCTGGAATTTGTTCAGTTATCCCTTCGCTTGCCGCTTTCTACTTACGACCTAACCAACTGAGCAACGAGTGCTTCTGTGACATTGGCATTGTTTTTGTATAGGAATAGTTGGGCATAATATTAAATTACGATTGTACTGCTTTATTTTCAAACATGGTTGTCTTCCGTCTGCGATAAGGTTAACGACGTCAAATAATATCAAATTATTGCCATACACCGCAGCACAAATAACGAGACGTGCAACTGCGATGATTTTCAAGTTTATAGCATTTCCTTTTGTGATCGATCACTTTGAAAATGTTATAGCTAAAATTAAGATACTTGAATTATGCTGATTAACAGTTTAGACGTCCTACTTGTCGCACAAGCTTATATTTTGAAAGTTGAGGTATACAGTGTTCGCCATCTTGTCGCTCACGCACGCCAGTCTGCCATCTTCCGCAAGTCAACCAATTGGATTTAGTTTCGCCAGCAAAATCATTTAGTCCACGCGAAAAAAAATTGTTAGTTCAAAGCACATCACGGTTATAACTAACAATATTATTTTGTTGACAAGTTGTAACAGGTTGTTCGTTTACACAAAATATTTATTCGACGTCGTATGGTAACCAAATATACGTTTGGCACAAACAAAGTGCGTTCAAATGAATAATTTTGTCGTGGGAAATTATTTAAGTCGTTTGGAGGACTCCAAGCTTGGTCTTACCAACAAAATATTGTTTAGCTGAAGCAAACATCACCCATACAAATATATTTAGTATAATGAAACAATTCTTTCTCTCAGTGCGAACAATTCCACGTGTGTCCATTGTGTCAACGCAAGAAAAGTAAACAAACTTCAGGCAAGGTCGGAATCTCAATGTTAAGGCCACGGCCATAGAAGAACAGGTCTGGACACTTGGAGTTAAAAATTGACCCTCATATGACTGATTGGCGCCACTGGCACTCTGGGGTTGTTTTAACATTGTGTAAATGGGACTACATGGAGCAAACTCGTGTCGGAGCTGCTAGGAGAACTGCTAGTACGACGCTATATTGCAAAGTTAAGGTCCCTGCCTACCTCAGAGCTCCGGCGGCAGCAAGGATAGGGCGTTACAGGTTAAATTATATTCCTTAATATCTCAGTCACTTTCAAACCTACATATATGCCACCACTGACTTTTTGTTCAGTACGATACGGCCCACACTGCTACGGAATCTTTTAGCAAGTTATATCAATACCCTGAAAACTATGAGCAAATAAGTGTTTTTATGCTGATTAAACACTCGAAACCCCGTACTCATAAAATTATTTTCACATTTTCGTTTACGAAGCAGTATTCTCCTCTTCTCAATGCAGAAAATGGTTTCCATCCGAAAGCGATATCTCAAAGGGTGACAGAGCTACACGGAATTTAGTTTAACATGTAAAACCCTATCCTTGCTCCCGCCGCGCTCCGAGGTAGGCAGAAGCCTTAAAACAACACTTCATTACTAGTGGCGCTTTCAGTCATAACGGGATCAACTCAATATCATTGGTAGATAGGCGAGTGTCCAGACCTGTAATTCTAAGACCGTGGTTAAGGCACTATGTTCGTTAAAACCACTGTTTCAAAGCCCTCCAACATGGCTCAAAACGGACTGCTGTACTTCAAAATGTAATCACCGGATGTATTTGTAACTCAAGATTGCGACCTGCACTCAACTCTGCTACAGACTTTCCACAAATATAAAATTACATGGCCACCGCTTTTAAAAACGGTTCAGCAGGAACCTTGCACGCTAGTTCAGCGCTTGGCTCGTTGAGGCGATACGGAATTTGATACACGTTTCAAGGTCACCCTTATGTCTCCGTCATTTCTAAGCCTCTAACGCACAGGTAAGCGGCGCCCTTAGCTAAGCCATCAAAAATGAAGCTAAATAAATAATTTTTTTTCAGGTCTCTACGCAGTACTATCAGGTTAACAGCTGACATAAGATGCGATGACAAAATGAGCCACTCGCGGTGCAACGTCACAACGTGATCGCACAAGCCAGTCCGCTGCGGAGATATCTGACGCAATTACTTTAGCCTAATGGTTGTTGGCGATGTCTACTCTCCCCCTCCCCCCTCCTTCAAGACACGGGACGATCATTCCGCCGCCAACTATGCAAAGCACAGCAAGCTGCCTTTCATGGCAGTCGCTCTGCTCGCTAATCCCTCGACCCGCGTTGGTCGACCTCCATATACGGTCTTGACGGCGATATATACGCACACACACACACACACACGAGCTTTCGCTTCTCTCGGCAGGTGTTAGTCCGGGCCCTACGGCGAGCGAGAGCAAAACACCACTCTTACTCTCGTCGTCTTGCAGGGAGGTCTTGTGCAGCGTACAGTGCCCCGAACAGCTCTCTTAATTCACACAATTTCTCTCATTCATACACAGTAAAAATAATCTATTAATTTACAATAAAAAGGCTTGTAAACTTATGTCAGAACACCCATCAGTCTAGATAGACACTACAAGAATATCGCAGGTCATTAAAGTTATCTAAATTTCCAAAATACCTGTGGGGACTAGTGGGATATATTTTTATGAGCAGTGTGTTTGACGTGAAGCAAAATAACCATCGACGCCTGTCACATTTTACAATATATTTTGTACTTTTACAAAATAAATCCTTGGAAACTGGTTGCCAAAAAATTTTGTGACGCTTCAAACAAAAGTTGTCAAATGTAGAAGGATTTTTTTTGTTAATGTAGAGTTATGATTTGTAAATATACAGAAATTGTATTCAGGCAACATATACGTATATTGGCAAGCATTTCCGGTAAAGACCACAATATTCTCGTAAACTTACAAAATGAGTTTTTTTTGTAAACTAATTTCCAAAGAATTTTTTCGTTAAAGTAAAAATAAAAAAGTATTGTGTATGTAGAGGCAGTGGGAAATCGCAAGAATGTTTCTTGCAACAGTTAAGTACTTGAAAATATGTCGAGTTATATGTCCTGCACGTTAGAATCTATAGTACTTTATAAACTCGTACCCCGACAATTTGCTCATCGTCTGCTGCTCCATGAGTTACAAATTTTATCCTGTAACTGATGGCATGGGATTTCAGCCTTGTTTTCTCTAAATTTCTGATTGGCTCAAAGCTCTTCAGGCGGAAGTGATCAAATCTCAGACGTCAACAAAACGTACACGCGTTTGAAATAAAGCTTGTTCTAATATCAGTTCACGAAATGTGCCACTCCCTAGCTACCATATTTTGCAAAACTGTGTAGCGGCCTGCACCTTCCATACTTTAGGGATTGTTATATAGTTGTTTAAAGTAGAACCACAATTATTCAATAGCGGCGCACCAGAGTATAATTGGCTCAGTCTGGTGTGGAGACGTCAAAAACGAAATAAGATCGTTACATATGGACATGTTGTAGTGCAGTCCAGCAAACATTCAACTTCACAAACGATAAATCAGTGCACCTTTCATAGGAAAGGTTAGAGAGGGATAATGTTCAGCACTAAACATCCAGGTCTTGAGGTGTGACATGAGATGAGTATGGAGCAGCGCCGGAATGAAGGAGCGGGAGAAACGAGAGACATCCGATAAAACCTTCCCGAACAATGGCATCGTGCGGTACGATTCCCACTTTCGAAAATCCAGGGACCAACCCCGCTGGGAATCGAACACGGATCGCCTCGATGGATGGCGAATGGTCTGACCATTCGGCCACCGCGGCTCTTAAGAAAAGTTAGATTTATAACTCCTGCACATTGCAGTCACTCATGCGATTGGGCAACTGCGTATTAAATTCTCACTTCAAGAGTGTGAGCCACTGCTTAGGGACCTTTGATTGTCGCGAAAAAAAAGAACTTCTGCAACAGAGTAAGCTCAGACAAATTATATACGGCTCTCTATATAGACACGCTGCCAATAACCATGAAGCACAATTTCAGACATGCGCGTAAGGCACTGAAACAAAGTGGGGCAAAATTCTTTTCGCGAAAAACCAGGGTCTCTAGTGATTGGATTTTGTCTTATCTACCCGAAAATCACAGACGTGTTGTGTTACAACAACCTTATTATGATCGATACAGTTAAATGAGCGATGGTTCTGTAACCAAGCCTCGCAGCCAACACAGTCTAAATAGTAATACCTAGCGACCCCTGTTTTTCGCGAAAAGAATTTTGCCCAACTTTGTTTCAGTGCATTACGTGCACATCTGCAATTGTGCTTCATGGTTATTGGCAGGATGTATTTTTTGAAGAACCGTATATTATTTGACTGAGCCAATCACAATAATGTTCCTGGAACACCACACATCTGTGATTTTCCGGTAGAATTCCAAGGTTTGTGACAGTTGAAATATCCAATCACTGACCACGAAGCAGAACTGCAGATGTGCACGTGAGGCACTGAAACAAAGTGGAGCAAAATTATTTTCGCGAAAAACAGGTGCCTTAGAAATACAGACGTGATATGACGTGGCGGCTCATGTGATACTGTTGAACTCTGTCGCTTATTGGATGCCCGAGGTTGATGGTACCAGCCCAGTGTATTTTTGGCTCCTATATGTAGAGATGATGGTATATCGCGAAAATGTTTTGTGCCAAGATAGCCATGAAATCACTGACACAACGTAGCTGTCTGCAGACCAATACCTGGCATCAAATAATACAATATCGGGATTCTTATTGGCTCAGTCAAATATGGCAACAGCTCCACGTACAAGCTAAAGCCAGTAATCTTCTGGTAAGCTGGACGTGTATTGAAATCCATCAAACAGTCAACTTTTCCCGCGATAAACCATCATCTCTACCTATATGTTTCGGCAGACTTCCTATTGGCCTGGTTGCCGACTAGCTGGGCAACTACCTTACGCTGATTGGCAGTACGTGTTTCTGCTGTGTTGCTGGCCATCGAGGCCATCTTGTTGGTTTGAGTGATTGAGTTTGACGTTCTGCCGGCTATTTCGCGTCTGTATTCTAAAATATTTTGTGCTGCCAATAACCACGGAGCAAAGCTACGCCTTAATCCAGCAAACCCGCTCCCCAATAAGGAATGAATGCCTAAATGCATGGAAGACTTGATTTGTCTGCGTGAATATTCCGCTGGTTATATGTACGGACAGGTAGTTTTCGCTTCGCGGAAAGGTTTTCTTCGGCAATTTGTTTCAATGTCCTAGCGTGCAAAGTTGCAGCTCTGCTTCGTAGCCAGTGATGGGATGTTTAAATTTCCAGCGTGTTGAGGTTCTACACCCGCTAATCACACGTGTGCGGTGTCGCAGTAACCATGTTCTGATTGGCTTAGTCAAATAAGTGACACCTATACACAAATACATGCTGCCAATAACCATGAAGCACAGCTGCTGCTGGACACGGAAGACATTGAAACAAAGTGGTGTTAAAAAATAATTTTTTTTTATTTTATTATTAATTAAAAGAGAACCGGAAATTTCGCAAACTCATTAGAGAAGACGTTAGATTCGAAAATCCTGTACACGTTTATTACTGTCGCGATTGCGTCTATATTACTAAAAATCGTCCTCGAGAACTGCGAACCTATAGCAGACCTACATGGCAACATTAACTGCCACGCTACCTTGCCACGTCTACAACTGTACACTCACTGGAGCAGCAGACAATGTACTAGTACCTGACGACATAGTGTATACAGGACTGTGCAGTCTAGCCTGCTGGTCTTTCAACCCACGATATTTCCGGGTCTTTATTCATTAATTTATTTGTTAGTTTATCCACAGAGTGTTCGGCGAGAAACCGGTTTACCTACAACAGATCGTGTTCAAACAGAACAAGAACAGTTACATAATGTTAATGGTATATTATTAAATTTAAGCGTATAAATTATTGTAAAGTGATAACTGTTTAGTTACACAAGATGACAAATATTTGTGTTTGTGTTACATTTATCTTTAATAAAAAAAAGGTTATCTAAAAGTTCCAAATTTGCCTAAACTCACAAAAAATGTATACTATTAAGCTTAAGGGACCCGCCTCGTGGCACATGTGTTTGTGTGAGTGAGGTATGGTGCTAAGGGCGACGTCGTACGGGCCATACAACGGTGCGTCGCCTCTACGCTTAAGGCCATGCCTGGTAGTTTTGCAGTGATTTCGAAAATAATTTTTCCAAAATGAACTAATATCTCTATCACAAAATCGCTACATTGTTTTGTCACTAATACATCAAAGTTTCTATCTGAATTTTTCCGTTGCAATGAACACAATGGATTTTTAGATTCTTGCACCCAAAGTATCACATATTTTAGCATGA
>PNEQ01064409.1:0-26036 GCA_003012365.1 Medauroidea extradentata | reverse complement strand
TACTGGCAAACAACTCATTTTTTAAAGCCTACATATAATTGTGCATATTATGACTTCACACGCTCTCAATTTTTTTCAACCCATTTGGTTGAAAACTTTTTGAGTTTTTTGTACCAACGTGAAAAAAACTACCGGGCATGGCCTTAAGGCGTGCTGTCTTCACGAAAAAAACAAATTTCCTATGGGACTTTAAGTGGTGACCCTATTGTTTTATTTACGAAATCACTTTACTAAAGTCCAATACACTGCCCTCAAGTGGTTTCATATGTATTCGGCTAGTATATTTTCCGCTATAGCTGCCTAAAACCCCGTTTTAACCCATTTTGACGTGCCCTTAAAGGGGGTTTCTAATACGTGTGTTGTCGTGAAAGTACTTAAGGGCAGTCGTCTGAAGTGTGTGTTCTTTTCGTAGACAAACGGCGTAAACACACGTGAATTAGTTTGGGTGTAAAATTTTTTCTTCAAACACGCTGCAGTGTGATTGTATGGCAACGAGGCGGGCCCCTTAAGGCATATTGACCAGAAAAATGTCTGACGAATTGTCATTATTTCAGTTTCTTTATGTTGCATCAGCAGAACTCACTACCGGCCCCTAAAACCTGTAAACATGTGTCGTAACTATATCACATGCACTCAACAATCCATATGTCATTGTTAACTTCTCGGATTATCTGCTTGTAAAACACAGTCCAGTTTTTAAAAAAGTACGGTTATAATTATGTTACGAGGTGTTGGAATTATGGCGAGGTTGGTGCCACTGAGAACAAGTTATCAAGCAGCCGTTAGAAACGTGAATTTTCGAACGCGCTTCGCAAAGTATGGTTGTCGGTGCGCGGGTCGGGCGGGTGCTCTTACCCAATTACTATACCCCCCTCAACCTCCTACATGACAAGCGACTAATAAGGAGTGCCGCGATGCGCCTCCCAAATGACATGCAAAGTGCAGACGGTTCTAAACGAGACCGGAGAGGACGACGCGACGCGATGCGCCCCTCCCTGGATGTGTAATTGCTTGTCTTTACTCGCTGTGCGTACATGCTTAGCACACAAAGCCACCGGGCGAGTAATGCCTTTCCTGGAAGCACTGTTATAATTAGCAAGAAAGTTACAAATTGTCAGAATTTTTTCAAATACAATAATACTGCTTGACTAACCTAAGTGTAGCCCCTGGTAGGGAAGGTAAGAACGCTGTGTTTCGAGGCATAGCCATCTTTAGTAGAAGGCCACGGCCTTAGATCTGGCAACCCTGTCAGGAAGGGTCATTTTAACACTTCTTTTGTCTCGCCAAAGGCAGTGGTTTCTCCTGATTCGCCGGTATGTAGGGCAGAATAACGAATCAGGCACAGCCATTGTCTTTGGCGAGCTGCAAGAAGTGTTAAAGTGATCCTTCCTGGCAGGGTTGCCAGATATAAGGTCGCGGCCTTCGACTAAGGACGGCTATGCCTCTGCACAAATACATCTGAGAGGCTGACGTGTATACGAGGATGTAAACAAGTACAGTGACAACAAACGCACAATACCTTGCAGCACCTTCACCACGCGCCTCTGAGCATTTGCCCGGGCTAGATAAGGTAAGGTCTCGTCGACAGTAGCGAGGTCATCAGAGACGGCGACACAACTTGGTACAATGACAGGAGCTGGGAGACGAGTCGGCCATGGCCTTTGTTAAGAGTGCGTGCTAGATAAATAAACAATAAAACCATCAATTGATTCCTACACTTTTGTCGAAGCCAATATGGATAAAATACTCAATGACAATCCTAGATAATGGTATTTGCCAACTTTATGAGTAAATATTTATCCAGAATTGCTCATTCGTTACGCGTGATCTCTTGCACCGCAGTTAAATGCACGAGGTTGCGGCGTCAGAGATTGTGCCTCAGAAGTTCCTAACACTGGAAATAATTGTTTTTAAAACGTTGGCTATAACTATTGTCTAGGGTTGCTATTGTTTAATTTTCGCAAATTGGCTTCAAGAAACCTATAGTTATAGATTAATGCTTTTAGCGTTGAATTATGTACCAAGTGCGATAAAATCGTAATTTTATGAAATAGTGTTAGTTTTGTAGACGATACTAGTGAGTACATTTTACTCTTACGGAACTATTTTAGCTCCCATAGTTTTCCCACAACGGTGCGACAAAGTCAAAATTTGCTTGTTCTGCTGCCATGCAAATAGTGAAAACCAACTGACCTACATAAACAAAATAATTCACTGTGATATTACATCCCATGAGCTATGCAATAAAGGATTTAAAAGACCGTAACGTAATATTTTGAAATGTTTAGAAGTTGAAAGTTCAGTAACTCTTTAAAATAAAAAAATAGTGCACGGAATTTTTTAAAAATTATTTATTACGTAACACGTGATATGCTATTTCACTGTGAATTATTTAACTTACGTAAGTCAATTGGTTTTCACTATTCGCATTGCAGCAGAATTTGCCCATTTTAACTTTGACGCGCCGTTATGAAAAAACTATGCGAGTTAAATTGTTTTGTAAGAGGAAAATGTACTCACAAGTATCGTCTATAAAACTAAATACTAACAATATTTCATAAAATAGTGATTGATCGCACTTTCACACCCTTAAGCAACTATCTTAGTATTCACCTACAGCGACTGCAGGAAACCATGGAAAACAGAATTCATGATGGCCAGAGCCAGGGATCTACCCGGGGTCTTTCAGAGTGCGTGTCCAACATGTTACCGGCCCAGGTTAGAGAACTTCGTGTGTGGTAGATATTCGTCATGAGGAATGTGGGCTCGGCCCAATGCTAGGAAGAGACACGTGGTGTGTGGTTGGTCCGAGGCAGACGTGTGCCACTCCTAAAGTCCTAACTTTCCCAGCTCGAGGAATGCGCCGCAGATGCAGGCTGGCTGGCTCATCGCGGCCATTACGTAACGGGATGTTCCCCCGACAATGGGTGACGTATATTTCTTTGTTCCAACACTCCTGCATATTTTCGCTTGTTCAGTCGCCTCTCTCTCCCTCTCCCTCATTGTGTCGCTGGACAACAACGTATATGTGGTCGCTGAAATGTCAAATGCGCTGTCATCGTGCAGCCTTGTCACGAGTTTTGTGGTAAAGATGATGTTTGAAGTCGCTGATTTTTTGTGAAAAGAATTTTCAACATTCCGGGTTTGAAGGACCTTCCACGCAAAGTATGGAAATCATGTCGAATATGCCAGTTAAACCCTTTTGGCACATTTCGGTGTATTCCATACGTAGGAATCCATGATTTTCGAGAAAAAATACTTTGTAACATTTGTTTCAATGCCTTATGTGCTCTTCTGAATCTTTGATTCGTGGTTATTGGCAGCACGTCTTTGTGTGGAAACGTCACTTATTCGACTACGCCAGTCAGAACACGGTAACAGGGACACCTATACCTAGAGCCACGATGTTATGGCGAAAAGTTTTTTGCAACATTTGGTTTCCATGCCTTATGTTGACATCCGCAACTCTGTTTCATGGTCAGTGATTGGACGTTTTTACTTTCACTTGTCTGGAGGTTCTACTGACAAATCACAGACGTATTGCATCACAATAGCCTCACTGTTATTGGTGCAGTCAAATGAGGGACGTGTCTGAGCAAAGACACGCTGCCAATAGCCGTGACGCAGAGTGCCTAGGTGCACACGAGACACTAAATTGGACAGCTTTTATATAAAAGGAACCAATCGACATTTTTTTTATTGTTTGATTTACTTTCATTAAGATCAAAAGAAACCTTTAAATGTTGCTTATATAAATATAACCAAGCACCATGTTTCCTGTGCTACCTTCTGCAAAGCACTAAACCAACCACCGCACAATCAACTTAAATTTATAAGCTGTTTTCTCGGTTTAAAGTTATGCCACTTGGTTACTTTTATATAAAAGCCGTCCAATTAACATGTTGCAAAATTCTTTTCGCGACAAAATCGTGGCTCTACCTATACCTAGGGACACCTGTTTTTCGCGAAAAGAGTTTTGCCCCATTTTGTTAAGGCACAACTGTTCGTAGTCAGTGATTGGATATTCTAACTTTCAGAAGCCTTGGGATTCTACCGGCAAATCACATATGTGTGGTGTTGCAGGAACGTTATTGTAATTGGCTCAGTCACACAGACACGCTGCCAATAACCATGAAGCAGGATTGTAGATGTGCGCGTAAGGCACTGAACCAAACTGAGGCAAAATTGTTTTCGCGAAAAACAGGGTCCCTACACATATCATAAGTGGGTAGAACCCAAAGACGCTGCGTGTAATATTTGATGCCTGTTATTGGTCTGCAGACAGCTACGTTGTGTCAGATGTACATCGCCAATCGTATATGTTGCAAGAAACTACAGTATTTTCAAAGGTATGTTGTCATAAAACATTTTCGCGATATGTGTAGACATGATTGAACCTGTCTATAGTAGCTTCATTATGATTGGCTAAGCGCCCTCCAGGAGATGTCAAATAAGTAGAGGCACGAGTATTTCGCGTATTAATCTGGCAACAGCCTAGACTTCTCAGACCTATACACAAACTGGCCAAAGTCAAATATCAATTGGCTTGTAACCGTAACACGTGTTACCACCACGACTTGTTTCCCTATTTATCACTGGCTTGCAGTCGTCTAATATGTGCTAAAACAGGTGTCGTCTAATCACAGAAGGAGTAGTGAAGTATACAATATTGGCATTCAACCTGACCTAGAATCAACACGCGAAATAATCGTGCCTCTACAAATAAGCCGAAGGTCAATGACAGAAGTGACACGGAATGGCAGTTGTTCGGATTCCAACTTGTGTTTTAAAGAAAATGCGAAACGCTCTGGTACCTATTGATGCTAGATTTTATGTTGCATTTTTCGTTTCAAGTGCAGTGTCGTGTTTTCTTGAATACGATATTTTTTTACGAAACTATTCCACATGTGCCCAATGTATCAATGTACGAAGATAAAGTACACTTCAAACGATGACGAAAAGGTAGTTTCAAAGCACCAAGTCAGTTAAAAAATAATATTTTCGGAGTCCTTCAAAATGGCTAGCAACAGCTTTATTCAACCTGTTATACCTGAAAAAACTACTCACGGGATTCGTGTGAAACTACCGTAGATGCATGCAGTTGACTTTCGCTTAAAACTTTTCACAAATAATAAGATGGAGTCGCCACTGCAAGTGTCAGTCAGGCGAGTGATCTACGATACAACTGCTCGCCATGCTCATTGTGCATTGCGGTAGAGGCGATACCGCACCAGATGAGCCGGTCAACATCGCCCTTGGCGCCGTGCCTCACTCACACAAACACGCGACCAGTGTTGGGTGCCTTAAAGTTCTCTGATGTTGGCAGTACTGAAACATGTTGTCCCTGTCTAGGCTTGACAAGGTTGGTTGGCAGTAACTCTGTGTCACAGCTCGTTTGTATCCTCGCATTAGTCACTAACAGTGATATTTTATATCTGTGTTTATTGCCCGTGTCAACCGCTTATTTTTACTGACAAGAACCGTTGTAGAGAGAGAGAGCTTTATGGCAACGAGTGACTCTCTCGGCCATGTCATTATTTTACATCACGCCGCACGTCAATGGTAAACGTATATCATTTAAGACGAATAAATTTTCTAATATTTCTTAAAATTTGTTTTTTGTTTTGAAATACGAGTATGTCGCCAGAACTGTTAGTCATATGATATCGAGCGTCAAACGCATAATTAAGTGTGTGTAACTAATCCTCAACATAACATTTAACTCAATCAGATAAAATCATGCGGTGTATTACGAACGTGGAAAAACAAAAAAGGAAAAAGTTTTTCTAGGGTCTCATATATTTGATCAGTGTTGACAACTGTACAAAATATTTCCAATCTGGAACACAGACAAAACAACTGAAGCCGCTCTTTAAACCAGCAGAATTATATATTGCTGTACTTGTCACGGAAAATGAGCAGAGACTGGTAGTTACAGCGAAAACGTTTTGTTTCCATGCCTTACGTGCAACATCGGACGCTATGCTTCGTGGCAATGGTTGGATGTTCCTAACTTCCAGCGTCTTGGCGGTTCCTCCCACCAATCACAGACGTGTGGTGTCGCAGTCACTTTGTTCTGAACCTCCTACATACTAAAATCAGCTCCAAAGAAGCAGCTTCCATACGCTGATATCAATTTAATCAGCTGTCTCAGAAACAACACAAGTAGGGACCCCTGTTTTTCGCGAAAAGAATTTTGGCGCAGTTTGTTACAGTGCCTTACGTACGCATTGAATTGTGCTTCATGGTTATTGGCAGCGTGTCAATGTGAAGAGCCGTATCTCATTTGACTGAGCCAGTTACAATAACATTCCTGCAGTATAACACATCTGTGATTTGTCGGTAGAATCTCAAGGCTCGTGAGAGTTAAAATATCCAATCACTGACCACGAAGCAGAACTGCAGATGTGCACGTCCACAGAAACAAAGTGTGGCAAAATTCTTTTCGCGAAAAAAAGGGGTCCTTAAACATAAGTAAATCGTAACCGAAATGAGTTGTTGCTGTTATAATTTTGTACAGAGTCAGTCAATGAACTATAGCTAGAGATGATCGATCATCGCGGGAAAACGTGACTGTTTGCTGGATTTCAATCCACGTTCAACTTACCAGCAGATTACTATGGCTTTAGCTTGTACTTGGAAGTGTTACCCTATTTGACTGAGCCAGTAAGAATTCCGATATTGTAATATTTTATGCCTGATATTGGTCGGTATACAGCTACGTCGTGTCAGAAGTATATCATCGAATCATGTATATTGTTAGAAAGTACAAAGTTTTCTAGGGTTTGTTGGCACAAAACATTTTCGCGATATACCGTAATCTCTAACCATACCATTTCTCAAATGTACAGTACTCATAATTCAGTGCCTTGCTACACTCGCGACTGACGCTTAATGTGGTTTAATAATACGTGTACGCCTTTATACCTCTGGTCAAAATTATAAAACCCACAACTCTTTTTTGCAGGAAATTTATTTGAGTTATTTTGCAAATTACTGATTCATTTATTTCCGTTTCGACGAACTACGCGCAGTAAAATAAATAATGTGTATGTGTCAGTGAGTTACTGTAACTTTTATTTTCAGTGAGAGGAAGTGTAGTTTCAGTCACATTCTCCTCCGCGAGGAAAACATTTATCTGGGAAACCGGTCCGCTCAGCCAGAGAGAAAGCGTTTCTCCGAGAACTGTAATTATATAGTAATGGGCCAAATAAAGTATAGCGGTAAAAGCAGATTAGTTCACACCTGCACATAAGTGTTCAAGTTGTAAATAGACTAGGATAAACCAGCAGATTGATGATTAACAAAGATCTTGAAATTCCACGGTTTCATTTCAGTGTAAGTTATACTTTTAACTCCTTATCATGTGCATTATGAGAACCAGTGATTACGGTGAACATAACTGCGCGTCAAATTGTTTCAGTGTCTTGCCACAGAATATTTAGGAACAGTGGCGAGTTGTGGTCGTGTTTCAAGGCAAGCAGTAGAAGATACGACGATACACTTTGAGCGGGTAGGTGTGTTACTGGAGAATAGGTTCCTCGCCTCTTACACACTACGTGAAATGTGTCTGTCTCTGCCCGTCAAATGGTTCTACAGGCAACTGAGATTTGTGTATAGTCATTGCCAATAACCGCTTGCCCTAGGACACTTCACGCCTCGCCACTGTTTAGGAATACAGAAGTGAAATAGCAGGTAGGACGGTAGACTCAAGTCACACACGCCAGCAAAATGGCTTCCCTGGCCAGCAACATGGCGGAATCACCTACTGCCAATCAACGTAAGGTGGCTGCCCGTTAGCCGGCAGCCAGGCCAATAGGAAACCTGCAGTAACATACAGTAGCCAAACATACACGGGGCTGGTATCAACAACCTCGGGCAACCTATAAGCGGTGACGTTCGCCCGTATCAAATAAGCCGCCACGGCATGTCACGTCTGTATTACCATCTAGTCTGTGGCCTTGCGTATGCGTATGCAGCTCTAGTTACTGGTTATTGGCAGCATGTGCGCTGTGCAGAGGCGTCACACTCATAACTGTGCCAATAAGAACAAGGTTACTGCGACACTTCATGTCTGTGATTGGCGCTATAAACCCCAAGACAAGTGAGTAGCGACTCCTGACTATCCCGAAAATATTTCTGCAGCTACGTGTTGAAGTGTCTTAGTTCCAGCTCTGCTGTTCTGCTTCTTTGTTATCGGGAGAGTGTCTTTGTATAAAGACGTTTCCCATATGACTCTACACTGAAAAAAGAGTATAGTTGCAGGCTCCATACTTCTGTTAAAATAGGGACAACAAAACAGTTTGGTTGTTGGTACTACTGTGTACAGTTCCTTCAACAAACTGTTTTGTAGAAGAAACAAAGAGCCTTGTTGCTTTTACACACCAGGTGGTAACTTCTACAAAATAGATTGTTGAAGGAACTGTCCAGAGTAGTACCAACAACCAAACTATTTCGTTGTTCCTATATTTGCTCTTTTTTCAGTGTACCAGTCAGAATAATGTTACTGTGAATAACACACGTCCGTGATTTACAGTAAAACGTTAGGACACGTGATAGTTAAATCCAGCCAATCACTGACCTTGAAGCAGAGCCACAGATATTCACACGAGGCACTGAAGCTAACTGATGCTAAAATATTTCCACCAAAACCACGGGTCCCTACAAGTGAGAGTTAAAATCATGCAATCGCTGCTGACAGTCGGTATGGTAGTTGCAAAAAAATGTAGTTTTATTGATCACTGTCCTGGTAGCGTCACGATCTCAGAAATCTGGTTTAGGTTTACTTACTTCACTCTATTACACATCACCAGTTTTGATGGAATGGAACGATGATAATGTAACGTGTACGTATATACATATTTCGTCATTGGTTAGTCCACATTGGCTGGGCCAATGTCAACTCTGATACGCCACCACATTCCTTCGAATAGTAGGCTAAAAACTAACATATACTTAAAAAAGGCTTTCTGTATCGTGTATAGTCGATAATAGCGTAGAGTCCTCGACAAAGTGCACTTCTGTGACTTCTTTGCTGGCATAGTTCACTATGTGCTTTTTTTGATTATTATTTCTCAGCGGTCAACATCGTTACCATTTTAATTCGTTCAACATGTGCTATATTAAATTAGCTCTTAAAAATAATATACCGGATTTATATTTCTAAAATAATATTCTCCAGCTGTTAAAAAATGCAGCAGTTTGTAGACGAAGCTTGTGTCCAGCTCAAACACAGCATCAGTTGACTTCAAACTTCGTTGGCTGAAGATCCAGTCGTTTTCTACCAAAGTGAACGTGTTGCTGGCAGCAAGTTTACACGTCTCCGTTACCTATAGCAAAGACGTTTCCTCATTGACAGAATACACCGAAACATTACACACACATACAATCAGCCGGTCATACATTTACCAAGCATATACGCTGAATTACGAAACCCTTTTTGAGATCTACTATTATTATAACTGGACATTTCGCGGGTTCAACAACCAGCAGGCTGGACTGCACAGTCCTATGTACACTCCGTCCTCAGCTATTTGTACATTGTCTGCTGCTACAATCAGTGGACAGTTGTACATGTGACAATGTAATGTGGGCGTCAGTGAGTGTTTATACGTGCAGGTCTGCTATTGGTCAACAGTCCTCAACGAAACAGTCACCCAATCGCTGAAGTAATTAACATATACAGCAGTTTGAAATTCAACTTCTTCTCTAATGAATTCGTGAAATTTCAGAGTCTCTAATATTAATAATTTTTGCTGTCGCCGATAAGTTTTGAGATTGCTAGATAAGCTGCCCCCCCCCCCCCACACACACATCCCCAAACCCCCTCCAGCGTCAAATGACATCTACGAAGTGGCTTCGGTGCGGGTGAGCGTGAAACCTGTTTACTCATGACTTACAGTTCATACTCCCTCGCCTCTCAAGAGAAGAGAAATTACGATGAACGAGCCGTGTTGTCCTCGACGTGTTTTTTTATTCTTTATGTAATGTTTACGACAAGAAAAATTTAGGTAACGAGAGGATAATTCAGTGAGATTTTACGCAGCTGTTCAACATAATATACGAGTCTTAACTTTGTTGGTGTGTATTTATCTACGTATAAATCGGCTATTAAAATTACAAATACACACACTCGGCACGATTCTCAGAAAAACTGACAGCAAAAATTCGTATGATATACAAATTAAGTATGTTTTCAAGAAAGGTCGTTTTATTATGAATAATTGCTAGTAAACTGATGCCACTTTCAGCATGACACCAAAGTATATCTCAGTATCCTCTTGGTAAACATTTATCTGTTAAAAAAAGGTAAAGATTAAAGTTCTACTGTTTGGCTGGTGCTCATAAGTATTGAGCCAAATATCTGAACGCGTTAACAACGTGTTTCTTAAATCAAAGGAAAATCTTACATATTGTTGAAACAAATACGTGTGCTTATAAATCATCCTTCATTTGTTAGTGTTGTTTGATTGGTCCACCGTACTCTCAGCATTTTACTGGAGAAAAAACCGACCTATAAATTAGAGACTTGAAAATTTCGCGTTTTCATTTGTGCACAAGCTAGAATTACATCAACTGTAAGTTTGCGTCACTTTCGCATTTGGCCTTTGACTTATTTGACATCCCCTGGAAGTCTGTGAGCCAATAATGGATATGTAACTAACACAGACATATATTACTTTAACAGCGAGCAGCTAATGAACATCTGATGTCTACTTCAGTTCACATATATTCTTGCAGGCTAGCCTACATGTCAGTGAACCTGCGAATATCGCGGTTTCTGTCTATAATCATCGTTAGAGGACAGGACATTTTTCGGGTCCACTCGAGAAGACGTTAGATTTCATACTCCCACATTCTTTCAGTACTTTCGTAATTGAGTCACGGTTACTGAAACCTTTCTTGAGCACTGTGAACCAATAGGAGACGTCATGCAAGCACTCACTGACTGCCGCGCTGCCTTGTCACATATACAACTGTCCACTAAGTGTAGCAGTAGACATAGTGTGTACAAGACTGTGCAGTCCAGCCTGCTGATCGTTGAACACGTGAAATTGTCAGGTCTCTAATAATTATCGTCTAGTACAATACGCACGTCCGATTTTTACGGGTCCAGTACATATGTTCACTGTTTGCCTCGAAAAATGAAATTACAAGTAAAACCAATTTGCAACAAAGTTAAAAGAAAAATTTTACGCTATACGCTCTCGTCTGGGTTTTAGAAAACAATTCTCTCGAAAGACGAAAAATTCTGTCCGACGGTGGATACCAATGTATTATATTTGTGCAGTACCGTAGCCATCTTTAGAAGAAGGCCGCGGCCTTAGATCTGGCAACCCTGCCAGGAAGGGTTATTTTAACACTTCTTTTATCTCGCCAAAGGCAGTGGCTTCTCCTGATTCGCCGGTATGTAGGGCAGAATAACGAATCAGGTACAGCCATTCTCTTTGGAGAGCTACAAGAAGTGTTAAAGTGACCCTTCCTGGCAGGGTTGCCAGATCTAAGGTCGCTGCCTTCTACAAAAAAATGGCTATGGCAGTACTCCTATATTACAGTTATTGTTTTAATTTTCTTTTTACCCAAGCTTATTGTCACATAAAAATATCTCTCCTGACCTCATAGTTTTTAAACAAGTATTGAAAAATTTACCTACTTATTGGTTGCTACAAAATATTTTGTCATTACGGACCTTACCAATTTTTTTTTTTTTTTGTGATGAGCACAACAATTTTTACTGTCCCCAATAAAGTTTTGCAGTGACTACAATCATAATTTGTAATCACTACAAATTTATTTCGTGAGGTCCATACTGGCAAAACATTTTGTAGCAAACACAAAACCGTTTTTTTTTCTGTGTTGTATATTTACGCTTACATTGGATTCCAACAATCTTAAAATCCGGAATGGTAGTCATGTGCATCACCCCTGGCTAACTTCTGGTGATAAACAGAACCATGTCACGTGACTGAGCGGGTTACTTATAGTAAACGCCGTATGTTGATCGTCCACCAGAATTTGTTACTCTCTCACCGAGCAGCCAAAGTTCTTTAGAGACGAGTATACAAATTTAGGCTTGTTACACTGTGGCGATGTAAGGCAAGCGTAACATCAAAGTGCTAGGAACTGTCGCAGAGAAGAGAAATGAGTTTGAATGTATCAATCACTCTTGACTGACACTTAACCACAGTAATTGGGAGGGTGAGGGATAGGTGACACTGCATCCTCAAAGAAAACTATCTGAAGAAAATGAAACGAGATTTAAAATATTAAGGAAGTCTGCCGGATTCTGTGGCACATGTGAGGAAATAGACAGTTGTGTGTGGATTCATTTGATATGGACTGCATTACGATTAGAGAAAAACTGACGTCTTGTGAAACCTTATTGTAGCGAGATTTTATTTACATCAACTTGTTTCATTGCGTTACGTTCACATCTGCAGCGCTGCTTAAGGTTGGTTCACAATTTAAAAAAAACATAAGCATAGAACATATAACATAACATTAGAAACTGTGCACGACCAGGCGCCTTGTAGAAAGTGAATTCACAGTTGGATCATGTACACTTAGAGACCGGAAAAATTCGTAGGTTCGCTAGCCTGTAGGTTAGTCTTCAATAATATATATGTACTAAAGCAGACAGCAGTAGTTATTTAGCTGATTGCTGTCATGGTGAAACAGCACGATTTGGCCTCCATTTACAAGCTTCTTAATTTTTGCCTCATACTCTCCCGGAGAGTTAAATAAAGCAACCTTACCTACAATAAAGTGGTTTACACAATTAATTACTTAAGGGCACAGTCTACCACAATTTTCATCACCATTATTTTATTTTTTATTTGTACCAGATATTTTTTTTCTTATTTTAGACACAAAATGTGACTAAATTTGGCTCTTATGAAATTTTTTTATCTCCCATAGTTTTCGCGTAATGGCTTGTTAAAGTCATATTTTGCACGTTTCTGTTTTAACTACACTAAAACCAACTGATATACCAAACTCAAAAAAATCACAGTGGATAAAGACATTGCAGGCTACAATGACATGCTCATAAAATTAAAGATTAATTATTATTTGAATTGAAAAAAATGCTGAATCTGAAAAAAAAATTTAAAAATTCAATATTCCTGTAAAATCAATGTATGAGCGTATACGCACATGTACGTAAATAATTGTTGTGGGAACATTGTTTCTTACCATGAAAGGTAAAGAACGATTATCTGTAGACGACACTTTTAACTTTAGCCCTATCGTATGTCATTATAGAGAAAAATATTGCGGAAGTGGCTAGAAATTTAGTGGTAGTATTCTTTGCTATCAAGGTAAAAATTTATTTTTTTAATTTTATTAAATTAAATTAAGTTTTTTTTTAAAATTACGTCTTGAAACAAGTAATCAAATAAAAATGGAAAACTTTAATTTTTATAACTTTTAATATGATAGTATCCAGGTTTTTATGATATGCGAATTAAAAAAAAAAGCTCGTGTTTTGATTTTAAAATAATTTTACTTTCGGAAAACCTCTCGCGTAGAGGTTAAAATTATTTTCAAATCAAAAAGTGAGTATTTTTGGAATTCGCTTATCACAGAGACCTGGATATTGTTATATTAAAAGTTATAATGATTTTAGTTTTTAATTTTGTTTGATTTTGTGGTTTAAGACCTCATTTTCTGAAGGAAAAAAAATTTTTTTTTTACTTAATAACAAAACATACTACCGTTAATGATGTATGAATAGACGTCCACTAATAGTACATTTACTCGGCAAAGAGTCCCATAGAATTATGATGAGTACATAGTTTTGAATTTATTGACCATTAAGTATTACATTAGTTTGCTCGACTTCTTCCCTTTCCATATCCTTCAAGGGGCAGTTTTAGACAATTTTAGTATTTTCAGTATTTTTAGAGCCATAACGTTTATTCAATTTGCATTATCTAAATTTTCTCTTCGACAAAGCATAGATATATTCTTGGTAAAATGCTTGACATAAATAATAATGGATTCTTTCATTTATTTGCAAAGCAGAATCATTGTAAGAGAACTATAGGTTGACTTTCAAGAATTCTCTTGCAGTGATTTTGCATGACAAACTAATGAAAGATTCCATTATTATTTATATCAAGCAGTTTACCAAGAATAGATCGTTGGGTTTTGTCGAAGAGAAAATTTTCACACAATTTTAATAAATGTTATAGTTCAAAAAATTATAATACAATTAAATTGTCTAACACTTCCCCTTAAGGCCACCGCCTACCCGTGCGTGAGAGGCTCAAAAGCGACGGAACAGTCAGGTCGACCTTGAAGCGCATCAGTTGCCGCGTCGCCTCAACGAGCCAAGCGCTGAACTAGCGTGCAAGCTTCCCGCCGAACGGCTTTTACTATGGGACACTAAGCAGTGACCATATTATTTTATTAGTGGAAAGTCTGTAACTAAGTTCAGTGCAGATCGCAATCTGAGTTTCACATACATCCTGTGAGTGCATTTTGAGGTACGGAAGTCTGAAAACGTCATTTTTAGCCATGTTGGAGGGCTTAGAAACAGTGTTTTAATGAGCATAGTGTCTTAAGGATCGGCATCAGCCGCCATATTGAATTATTTTATTTTTCGCTTTTATGAAATTCTGAGATGAAAAATTTGAAATTTGCCACTATAATAGAGTCTATTAAGTCTATTTACCTAGCATTACAATAAAAGCATTGTTGTTGAACTTTTACCGTATATTTAAGCCGCAATCAGTCGAGCAAATTAAAAATATAAAAACAATTTGCTCGACTAATTGCGGCTTAAATATACGGTAAAAGTTCAACAGCAATGCTTTTATTGTAGCGCAAGGTGAACAGAATTGATAGACTCTATTATAATGGCAAATTTAAAATTTTGCTTCTCAGAATTTTGTAAAAGCAAAAAATATAATAATTCAATATGGCGACTGATGCGGAGCCTTCACAATGAGGTTCCAACCTTGTCTGAAGTGTGTTTTCTTTTCGTACATTGGTACAATGGGTACACGTGGAATATTTTAGTAGAAAAAAACCTGTTTACGAACACACTGCTATACATTTCAAGCGTTGTGTAGGCAGCCGCCTTAAGACCTACTTGCAAAAGACTTTCTCACTTCACTTGTTTCTGTCGTTTGCTGCTAGGTGTCGCCAGTGTCGTAGCGGTATAGTGGTGATGATGGAATGTTGTTGTTGGTGTTGCAGAGTACGACATCAGAGCGGCGGTGAACCACGCAATGCGGGTGAACCAGGAGGGTAGCTGCAAGACACCGAGGCCCAAGGTCATCAACGTGAAGGACGTGTACCCTCACTCGGCCAAGACGTACATCCCTCACTGTACCATCCTGCACCAGTGTGGCGACGACACGGGGTGTTGTCGCTCTGACTCTCTCACCTGCACGCCTCTACACACACACCGTGTCGAACTGTACTTCTACGTGAGTACCTGCTCACTTGTTACCATACAGTACAGACCTGAGGGATCCGCGCTTTCATTTGGGCGCAAGTTAGGACTCAAACAACTGTACTGGTCCCGCAGCCTAGGAAAGGTTTTTGAGAGAGTGGCGCAGTGGACGCGAAATGGTATCTACTACGCAGCTACCCGCCCCACACTTCTCCTCCCAGCCAGTAAGAGGGGAAATGACGGAACTCTGAGTGTGCCATTAGCAGCTTAGACCAACCAGCAGATGCGCACACCTCAGCTGGTTAGAAGCAGGAGGAGAAGGAAATTTCCCCTCTGCGCATGCCAGGACCTTTTCTAGCTCGCGTGACCAGTAAATGTGTATCAATTTCGACGTTGGTTCTTGCCTTGTTTGACACCTCTTGGAGGGCGATTACTAGAGAACCCAGACACATCTCTCATTTGACTGCACCAATCAGAATAAGGTTATTGTGGCACAGAATAGGCAGGAATACAGAAGTGAAATAGCCAGTGGAACAGCGAACTCAGTCGCACACGCCAGCAACATGGCTTCCCTGGCCAGCAAGATGGCGGAGACGCCTACCGCCAATCAACATAAGGCGACTGCCCTGCTAGCCGGCAGCCAGGCCAACAGGAAACCTGCAGTAACATGCAGGATCCAAACATACACGGGGCTGGTATCAACAACCTCGGGCAGCCAATAAGCGGCGATGTTCGCCCGTATCAAACGAGCCGCCACGTCATTTCACGTCTGTATTAATATTAAGTCTGTGACAGTACCACAGACTAAATAGTAATACAGATGTGAAACGAGGTGGCGGCACATTTGATACTAACGAACTTCACCGCTTATTGGCTGCCCGAGGTTGTTGATACCAGCCCCATGTATGTTTGGCTACTGCATATAAAGGCAGGTTTCCTATTGGCCTGGCTGCCAGCTAGCAGCGTTGCCGCCGTACGTTGATTGGCGGTAGGTGTTTCCGCCATCTTGCTGGCCAGGGAAGCCATTTTGCTGGCGTGTGCGACTGAGTTCGCTGTTCCACCGGCTATTTCACTTCTGTATTCCTACCTATTCTGTAACAGTACGTCTGTGCTTTGCCAGTAGAAACCCAAGACAAGCGAAAGTTACAAACACCCACCAATCACTGACCATGAAGCAGACATACAGAAGTGTACATAATTTACTGAATTTGATGATAAAAAAATATTATTTTTCGCCACAATACCGTGTCTCTGCTAATACCTATAGATAGAGACTGGACAAATTTGCCGGTTTGATGACCTTTAGGCTAGTCTCCAAGAATATATGTGCACTCAAGAAGACATCAGCTCTTCATTGATTCATTGACTGCTCGCTGACAACAGTGATACCACATTATTGGGTCTACATTTATTTGTTTTATCATAGTTGGCTGAGATCTCTCGAGGAATGTGTCAAAGTAGTCAAGAGCCAATTAAGTACGTTACACCAACTTACACTTGTTTGAATTCTGACCTGTACCCAAAACAAAACGCGAATTTTTCAGGTCGCTTCCTATAGGTCAATTCCTCGTCTGATAAATTATTTGGGCATATGGCAGATTGCTGTATACAATGCACAACATGCACAACGCCAGAAGCTTTTATTTAAGATATTGGACTCGTGCTTTTGTGTCTGCTTCCCTAGTCAAGAAGTTGGTAAACCTGACTGCGTGTTCCTCTTCTCAATGCGACGAACGTCTTCTTCCGAACGTACAGCACGCATCTCCAATCTCCTGCCGTGCGTGCGCAATGCAAACACGAGCCCGCCGTCCGGGCGGATTGCAAACATGCTGATTTCCTCAGCGGGAGGTTACGCTTTCGATTACTGAGATTCCCACGCGAGTATATCCTTCCATAAAGGCTTTATAGCTACCGGGAATAAGCGCGGCAGTTCAGTTACCGACTTGATAGACTTCACACCGCTGGAGTCGTCACTTTAATAAACAAAAATTACCAAATATAGAAATTACTTACTCTGAATTTCCGCTTTCTTGAAACTCCGAATATGCTCGTTTAATCAGTAATGCAGCGAAAAAAAAAAGTGGGCAGGGGTTCCTACCCCTCTTGCCTTGTGAAAAGTAAATTTTCATCGCTATCATAAATTTCAACAACCGAACTTTTAAAAAAATGTTTTCGTACTATTGTATGATAAATCTGTTTTATTTTGCAATTCAAATTTAATCTAAAGTGTTTAAATTATAGCGAGAGAAATATCTTCATTTGTACAAGCCAAATTAACTTTGGTAAACACTCTACCCACAATTCCCCATCCCCCTCGGTAGTTAAACAAACTTATATATCCTCACCCTAGGTTTCTATTTATGCTGTTTTTTTGCGAGATTAAATTTTAAATTCTGAAAGTATTCAGACATCGCAAAAACCGTTAGGCTATATAAATGTCGGGAATTTTTGATACTGTGCAGCCTAATTTATTTTTAAAAAACATAAATTTATGTAGTTTTGGCTAATTATCTACATAATTAAATATTCTTAAAATCAATAATTAGCAAAAGTTATTAACAATTAAAATTAAGTTCTGGAAAAATTTGGCTACATAGTACAAACAATTTCCAAAATTTCACTATAACGGCTTTGCGTATCTGCTCGCTTTAAGGATTTAAAAATAAATCTTACTGAAATATAATAAATAGGGATCTGTGGCCTTACGAAACTCCTGGCTACGCCTCTGCGTTTAATAACCATGTGGCTAACCTCTGGTGATACATCAAACCTGGTCATGTGGTGACTCCACTGTAAAAAATCTTCCTAAACAATACGGTCAGTTTTTCGTCCGTATTAACAGTATGGAAACGTCCCGTACTTGAGCTTGTAAAGAGAGAACATGTTTAGTATGGTTACTATACATGTCTGGCAACATCAACAAACATTTGACAGTGTACTACAAATAAAAGCGACGCAACTGTTGATGCATGGTAAATAATGGTATAGGTCCTTTGGGATAAAGTGAGCAGTAAAGATTTAACCTTTGAATAAAATCACTAGACATTACTTTATATAATGTTACATTTACGGTAGTTACTTTTTTCGTTGTACGGTTGGCAGTCAATTGCCGAACGTAGTCCGGTGTATTTTCTTATTTAAATGAAACCAAACTGGAATAAAATCTACTGAATTCAACATATTTGTGTTTTATGTAATATATAAACTTTTTTTTATCAAACTATACAGGTTCCTTCCGACCGCACAATTTATCTTACACGCGCAAACATCAAATGACGTGTCCAGAGAGGTTAGATATGTCCCGTCGTTGGTCGTTACGCGCGGAAATATACGAAAAATAGAAATTAACCAGGGCTTTATTGAGTGCTCACTATCTTGAACCGCCTGTGCCATGCCTACTTTCTTAACATTCCTTTCCTATACTTCGGTGTGGTAAATTTACAAATAATCGAGGAGCATTGCATTTCTTGTTTCAGCATGGCGCTATAGAAACTCTTTCTGTAGTCATAAGCAGTGACTCAAAACAATTACTTAATATAAACGTGATGTGTGATAACGATCATGATGGCTTTATATGTGTAAACTTCTCAGAAAAATGAAACTATAAAACTTTATTTAACTAAAGAGTCGATGATTTGTATACGTATGTTACGAACACGCACGTGAGAGGCTCAAAAACGACGGAGCAGTGAGGTCGACCTTGAAGCGCGCATCAAATGCCGCGTCGCCTCAACGAGACAAGCCCTGAGCTAACGTGCAAGCTTCCTGCCGAACGGTTTTTACTATGGGACACTAAGCGGTGACCATATAATTTTATTGGTGGAAAGTCTGCAACTAAGTGCAGTGCAGGTCGCAATCTGAGTTTCACATACATCCGGTTAGTCCATTTTGAAGTACGGAAGTCTGAAATGGCAGTTTTTAGCCATGTTGGAGGGCTTAGAAACAGTGTTTTTAATGAGCGTGGCATCTTAACAATGAGTTTCCGACTTTGTCTGAAGTTGGTTTTCTTTTCGTAAATTGGCACAATGGGCACACGTGGAATATTTTCGTAGAAAAAAACAGTTTACGAACACACTGCAACGCATTTGAAGCGTGGGGTAGGCGGCCACCCTAAGAAGTTTATTTAAACTTAAGCCTTGGACGTGTTCCTTCTCAAATAAATTTGTATTGTCTGATTATGAGAAGTTTATCAAGCGGACATTTCATCTATTTCCACTTCAATTTTTTTACGGTGTGAGCAAGTTTATCTAGCTCTAGCTAGGGCCATGAACTTTTCGCGAAAAAATTTTGCCCCACTCTGTTTCAGGGTCGTACGTTCACATCTGCAATTTCGCTTCATAGTCAGTGATTGGATGTTTTAACTACCACGTGTCTTGTGGTTCTGCTCGCAAATCACAGCCTCGTGGTGTTTCAGTAACCTTGTTCTGATTGGTGTAGTCAAATGGCAGACGTCACTTCCCAGATGCACACAACCAATAGCCAAGAAGCAGAACTGCAGATGTGCTGTTGAGACATTGAAACAAAGTGGGGCAAAATTATTTCCGTGAAAAGTTCTACGACCTAGCTCTAGCATGTTATTGGGCTCAAAAGTTTTAAACGACTTTGAGATGTGTTCCTAGAGACTTTGCGAGTTTTATTGTTGGCAGCTCTGCGCAAAAAAAAAAAAAAGCTCTAAGGACGAAGAGGAGAATGCGCGTGCGGAAATAAAAATATACTGCGGGCGTGTCGAAGATACAACTCTGTATAACGGCCGCGCGCGGGCGTCAACGGAACAACGTTCGAATGGGCGTAGGCGGAATCGAACATCTATGTTGAGTAACATCATTTTTATGCGTGTTGCACTGCAAGGTCGTACACTATAAAAATATGTTCACTCTTACAAAGAATAGTCTCTGAGGTGTTTTTTGTCGATTACTACAAGAAAATTGTCACGCATTTCAATTTAGCCTGCACAGCAAATGGAATGAGTGTTGGTTGAGAGAGTTTTTAACGCAAAACAAAATTAACATTGGCAGCCTTACACACGTCATTAATATTTTTTGGAAACTTCGTCGCCAATAAAAATAGTGACGCTGCAAACTATTGTTGAAAATCTTACGATAAATTGTTACAAAATATACAGTGACTATGGGTAAACAATACACTAATATTGCTAAAGTTGTATATCTCTGAATAATATTTCGGAAGTTCAGCAAGAACCGTTTGCAGTACTTAAAAAATTATTTTGGAAACAAATTTTAAGAAATTGTCTTTGTAGAAGTAAAGAAAAAAAACTGTAACCAAAATAAAATAAAATTTCCGTTTCTATGAGTCTTACGATTAATAATTTTTTACATAAGTTTTCTTTAGAAACTGGTATCAAGGAAAATTTTTTTAACAGTAAAGTATTACATCAAATATTGCCACAGTTACCAACGCGATGCCATCGTATCTGTTACGCTGTTACTATTCAGCAGTTACTGTATAATTCGACTGTTGTAAACATATACTGTAACTTATATATATATATATATATATATATATATATATATATATATATATATATATATATATATATAATGTACAACAGTACTGTATATTGCCTACACACAGAATTTATCTTGTAAGATTACAAAATAATTTTTCGCACAGAATTTCACTTGTAAGGTTACACAATAATTTGGCAACAATTTTCAAATGATTTTTGAAAACTAATTATATTTTCTATACAGCGCGGCTTAATGTCATGTGTTTTCGCTTTCATAATTTCCTTTCAACTAACGAATTTTTTTTCTGAAACACGCAGTACGTTACGTATACGAATAATACATCGCCAGTAACGACGAAAAACGGAACTAATTTCCGTACAGGGTTGTAAAAGGAAAAGAAAAGGGGATAGGGGGCACAGGGGAGAAAAAATTCTCGTTAAAATAATAAAACCTAGGTCTGCTCATATTCCGCATTTTACAAACCACGGATTATATCTGTGGTCGGCTGTAGTGTTCTTCGCTGCTGCACCTCGAAAATTAAAATGTTGAACATTCACGCTGCTCGCATTTAAAAGCGAGCAAAAATTAACCTGCGAAACTAAAAAATTCCGACACTATATGAAAAGAATAACACGCATGCGAGATAGTTGAAAATATATTGTATTAAATAATAATATATTATACTATATTATTTTGTATTATATAATTCATATTATGCCATATTATATTTAATTAGAATATATTTAATATTATATCATAGCATATTATGTTATATTGGTTTATATTATAGCACATTTTTTCTTAGGGACAGGAAAATTCCGTGGATACAATGACCTGAATGTTAGAATGCAATCTCCTGTGTAAACTCAAGCCCCGACTATTTGTCCCTTAACTGATACTCAGTGGAACAATAGACTAATGAAAGACTAGATGGTGCTTTAATATGCATAGGACAATGCATTCCATCATGCGGGTAATTGAATCCGCAAAATTTTCCCGACCCTAAGTACAATGTGCTATAATATAAAATAATACAACACGTCGAGTGACCGCTAATTAAATGCAATAAAACAAAGGAATAGAAATTAAAATAATATTGATAACGATGATAGCATGGATTATACAACGACTTACTCTATGTAAGTAACGTTCGCATGTAACGAAACAACAATATCCAATCGTTTAGTTTTCAGTCTTGATTAATTTACTCTGAAAAATTCGCAAAATATATACAACGGTCAACGTCATCTGACTTGACGTGTCTGCCCGTTCGGGTCGCTGCATTCTTGACGCCCCCGCCCCCCTTGCCAGATAACAGCCTTCGCGCGAGGTAAAATATCGAAACACAGTATGAATATAGTATAACTTGTAATATTGAAATACAAAATTGAGTTAATACGTGCAATTTGAAACTAGTAGATGTTTTCAATTTTTTCTACACATGTATAACTAATTATACTTCTTTACATAGCGGTCCCCTGACTTGACAACGCTCATCATCAAAATATTAATAGGTAGGCCTACTTTTAATGAAGTCAAAAGGCCAAGAGATAAATTTTATTTTTTTACTTTTTAGAGTTTTTTTTTAGTTCGGGTGTTACTTAAAGTTTTTAATTTTACCTTTTATTTTTATTATATAACGTAATTGTAGTGTACGTTGCCCTGTACAAATTAGCATAGATCACCTTATAGCTAATGGTTAGGGCCCGGTAGTTTTCGCGAAAATATTTTTGCCCGACTTTGTTTCAGTGTCTTATGTGCACACCTGCAGCTCAACTTCATGGCTATTGACAGAGTGTTTTAGCGCAGAGTCGTTATTCATTAGACTGTGCCAATCAGTACACGGATAACTGCCACACATCACGTCTGTGATTTGCGGGTTTAACCTAAACTACCGGGTCCTAGTAATGGCCATTCCTCTTAGTGTACAAGTGAGGTGTCATCCCCTTACTTCCAAATATAAACCTGACAACATGCATGCTACTAGCTATATTTCAACCCACGTAGCAATGTGGCCATCCCGCATCCCTGTGTGCCACACGTGGCGATCTTATCTAGCACGCACCTTGCTAAGATGATGCCTCTGCCTTCGTGAGCTGCGACATTGAACTGTTCCAGTGTTGCCAGACTGCCCAGCTGGTGAGATCACTAGGAACATTCGAAATTCGTGTAATTATTTGGTGACACACTAGGCTTCAGTGACGATGTGCATATCAGATGCAGTCTGTGATTAGGCCGACCATATGTTGGAACTGGTAGTTTTCGTGAAATTAGTTTAACACCAGCTTGTTTCAAGGGTTTTGTGGTTATTCAGTGGGTATTTAAGAGGAGTCTTCGCCGGTGTCAAATTTCCATCTTTGACGCGTGGTAACAGTGTAGCGATAAGAGCCAGTGTCCCACACTTGACGAGAAGCATATCGTCTCTATTCGCAGCGCGCCAAAATGGCGTGCTAGGTTTCCCTTGTGTCTTTTTCCTACGGGACGGACTCTGCCCACCTCGGAGCTCCGGCGGCAGCGAGGATAGGGCGTTACAGGTTAAATTATATTCCTAAATATCTCAGTCACTTTCAAACCTACATATATGCCAACACTGACTTTTTTGTTCAGTACGATACGGCCCACACTGCTACGGAATATTTTAGCAAGTTATATCAATACCCTGAAAACTATGAGCAAATAAGTGTTTTATGCCGATTAAACACTCGAAACCCCGTACTCATAAAATTATTTTTACACTTTCGTTTACGTCGCAGTATTCTCCTCTTATCAATGCAGAAAATGGTTTTCATCCGAAAGCGATATCTCAAAGGGTGACAGAGCTACACGGAATTTAGTTTAACATGTAAAACCCTATCCTTGCTCCCGCCGCGGTGGCCCCAATATTTTATTTTCGAATAATATGAAGTAAAGACCAACGCATGCCTCTCATTTTGCACTTGCACGCCAGTTTGGGGCGCTGCGAACAGAGGCGATATGCTTATCGTCAAGCAAGGGACACTGGCTCTTATCGCTACGCTGTTCCCACGTGTCAAAGGTGGAAATTTGACACCTGCGAAGACTCCTCTTTAAAGCGTTGGATACATTTCTCCACTTGAAATGTTACATTTGGCAACGCTGGGTCGCCCAGCAGGCATTGTCCCGCCGGCGATGAGTGACGACTTCCGGCACAGCGGTGTTTTTAATTAGCCCCACCGCGGGGAATGACTTCTAACGATCCACAGCGCTGTGGGTAAGCGGTGTTCGCGATATGAACTACGTCCTGTGTATACCTAGTAATATCTTCCTCGCCATCTTGTCGCCTTGGCGGACATTCGTAGTATTGTGAGCACATCTTTGTCAAAAACTACGTTTTGTAGTCATCCATTATGTTCTTTTGTATAAGGTAGTGTAATGTTGCGGACATACGCCATTGAAATATTATGACGACCCAGAAATCTAATGTGAGAAGACTACGAAAAACAAACTGAAAACTAAAAAATAAGAAAACAAGACTACTTTGGCTGTAGTCAATACATCCATAAACGAAAACAACAGAACATAAAATATACCATAACAACAAATAAAGAAAAAAAAATAGCATCAAAATAAAAAAATTTGTCGAAACGTAAACCAATTAACTTGAAAAAAAAAAAAAATCAGGACACCACGGTTAAGACAAGCACAGGCAATTCTGAGTTTCATGTTAGTCTTCTGGAACGACATAATGTTGCAATGTCGTACGTCCACAACAGTACACTACGTAATTCTGTCCCATTCCAAGAAATATTCAAATAATTTATTTTGCATGTCTATAAAAAAATTTTCTTTGAGTTTATCCTTGAATGATTTTTGCTATAGGCGGTTCGGAATAAAGTGAGCACTGAAAAAGCCCTGTTAAATTTATCTTTGCAGCAAATCCGTATCTTTCCGCGCGCAACGTCTCAACGACGGGAAATGTCTAACCTATCTGGACACGTCACTTAATGCTTGCGCGTTTAAGATAAATTGTGCTGCCGATGGGAACCTATTTAGTTTGACAAAAAAACTTTTATTAGTTATGTAAAACTTACTTATGTAAAATTTAGTTCATTTTATTTCAGTATAGTTGTATTTAAATAGGAAAATACACGGAACTACTTACTGCAATTCGCTGCCAACCATACAAGCAGAAAGGTAACTATTCTTAACGTTGAATCATATGCAGTAACGGCTAGTGACTTTTTACAAAGGTTAAATCTTTACTGCTCACTTCATTCTGAACGACCTATATGGTGCTGTAAGCCAAACTGAATAGCTTTGTTGGATGTACGAAATTGCTAACGAATGTTTTTGAATCGCACAAAACCTACACTAACATAAAATAAATAAGCACAAGAAAAGGAGAAACAAAATTCGAAAGAAATAAACCAAGGAAGACAAAATCGGCCGTGGTCAACAAACATACAAATATTTCCGATTATCTATATATATAAAAATGAAAGCTGACTGATTGACTGACTGACTGACTGACTGACATATCAAACTGCAGCCCAAACCGCTGAACCTAGAATCGTGAAATTTTTTGTGGGGTTTCCCCTCAGGTCGTAGGCGAGCACTAAGAAGGGATTTTTCGAAATTCGACCTCTAAAGGGGTGAAAAGGGGTGAAATGTGTTTCCGAAGAAACGTCGATAGAGCTCGAACCCGACGGCCTATCATCGTGATTTTTACTTTAATAGGAAACTCGTAAAAATGCATATTGGCCAATTTAAGGATTTTTCGAAATATAACATTTAAGGGGGTGAAAAGACCTTAAATGTGTTTCCAATCAACTATCGATATCTATCGAACCCTTCGGGATAGAGAGTTGATATTCACTTCAAAATATTGCTTACGTAAATACCCAAAAAGGAGTTTTACGTTTTTTTTAAATTCGACCCCCAGGCAGTAAAAAGGGGCAAAATGTGTTTTTAAAGAATCGTCTTTATCTTTGAAACACAATTGGCTATTGTCGTGATTTTAACTTTAATTGGTTACTTTTACAAATGTCTATGACAGGACTCAAAATTGTTTTGAAATTCTTTATTTAAAGGGGTGAAAATACGTAAAATGTGTTTTCGATTATCCTTCCATATCTATCGAATCAATCGAGATATCGAAGTACTCTCTGCTTTAAATTGGTGCTTTTGTAAATATCCCAAGTACCATT
>PNEQ01064408.1:11546-49601 GCA_003012365.1 Medauroidea extradentata | reverse complement strand
GTACTAAGAACATCTGTCAGTTAATTCTAATGGACAGTCTCTAATAATATTTACACAAATTATCCCTTCAATATGTACATTTAATGTACATCGGGCTATGCCCATGACAACACTATTCTGATGTTTCTAATAACACTTTTGGAATAATATCAGATCATTACCTACATAGAAAACACTGAAGCTGTTTATAACATTGTATCATAGATGTAGTAAGTTATTAACAGTACTATTTAAAACATTACAGGCACTCTACAAAGTATTGGTCGTATTAAGTTCGCAGTATTTCATACTTCAGCATTTTCGCTCATTGTCACTCAAAGGTACATCGTCATAGTTTTTATGATTAATAAATTCATCAACTACATCATTGCTGTTACTGAGGAACGTATCAATCCAATTCTGGCTGTAATCATTAATGAAAGAGAATAGCTGTCTAGCATATTTAATCTTTGCTGCTGTTCCTTTACCAGGATGTTAAGATGGAGGCTGAAATACATTTAGTATTTCAAGAGACATTATCCGAATAAATTTGAAAGGGTGGAAAATAACACTATACGTTTGTAATGCGAGAAAATTATCATCAGGTCTGTACTTCACTTGTACAAACGACTGTGTTTTAAAGGCAGTGGTTATGGATTAAGGGTTCTTGAAGCGGTACTCACTTAATAGTGTATTCGAGTATTTTATAACATTTTTATCAAAGAGAACTTTAAATGTGTTAGTTTTCTTGCAAAATCAATGCTTCTAAATATGATTTGGCTGCGGTAATAACAGCCGTCTTCTATATGAAACCCTTAAAGAGCCCAAAGTTTATATCGCATTGAGAATAAGAATGTCCTCTCACAGGGAACAGGTGCAAAATACATTGAAAATTCTTGCAAGCCAAGAACAGAAAGCACTCATTGTTTTGTTTTTGTTCTGACCATCGGCTATATCCGACAGAAAGATGGCGTCTGTTGCTGCGGGATAGTCATCCAACTTCTTTTGGAAACAATCGTACAGAAAATATGTTACTGAATGTGCATCTTTTTTTGCTTGAGACTCAACAAAACTATAAATGAACAAAGAACCGTCGTTATGAACATGTACCTTGAACATGTGCAACCAGAGAAGTCGTTTATAAAATTGACTGGTAACCATATGTTTTTGTATTGGCACATTTTGCCACGTAGTCAAACTAAAAAAGACACACTTTTGATTTGTTCGAGCCTTATCCAGTATAGTTTTCTTCATTTCATTGTATTTCTCAATGTTCTTCTTGTGAAGCAAATATTCGAGTTTGCAGCTATCTCCTGGGTCTGCTGCCAACTTTATTTCATATTTGGTGCAGAAGTCATAGACGCCGGTTTGTTATCTTCGAAAAACAAAGTTGCTTTTCTGACCGAAATACTTAAAATACGCAAAATACTTCATTTGTAAGGAGCTGCTGGTCTTCTGTTTGAAGTAATCGGCAAACATTTAGAGAATTCTTACGTTTAAACCAGGGTCATTAAAATACAATGTGTTGGTTTTTTCTACACAATAGTGGCTTTCTTTGTGAGGCAACGTCTGCAGATACACTTGAATCATCTTCCAAGTTGATTCGTTCAGCTTGTTAGGCCTATTGAGATGCCACACTCTTCTTTCCTCAAATGTATCACCAGACAAAGTAATTTGCTGTATTTCCCGAACCTGTTTTCTTTTGATCTGCAACAACCTCAATAGGAAGTACAAACAAACTAGAGTCTCATCACCAACATTACACACACTATAACTCCAGATATGTTCACGTCCTTTTTTGAGTTGCTTAGCCTAACTCTTAGGCCGCATACATACAGAAATAAACTGGCAACGGCAATGCGACGGCAACTTGTAGACAACTGAGTTGCTTGTTTTTAGTTGCCTTTGAGAGTATTCATACAGAAAGAAACTGCTAGTTAACAAAATGTCGTCATCTGAAGAGGATGCTGTGTTACTATATTACATTCAACGACGCAAAAAACGAAATATAAGACGTTTTAGTGTTCATCCATATCTAAGAAGAAATATAAGATATAGCCAACTGCAAGCATTGCAGGATCTTGAAAAATATCCAGAGAAATTCTACAACTACTTCCGCATGAGCAAGGAGAACTTTGATGTGCTTCTGGACTTATTAGAATCTCGAATTAAAAAAATGTTAACAAATTGGCGTGAACCCATACGTACAAAGGAACGGTTATCAATAACACTAAGGTAAATAACATAGTTCAATGAGAAAATATTTGTTTATTGCATTTATGTTGTACAACTCATAATATATGAAATTTAAATGCCAATTACATCTGTGTAATGCATGGCAAGTAAAGTCTGAGACTGAGAGTCATCTTGATTATCAGAAATATGGTGTTTGACATGAAATGTAGGATCGACTCTCAGAGGAAGGAAATGACCCATTACTAACCGAATGACAATCCTCATGTCTGTCCATTATGTTGTCTATGAGTTCATAGACACCTTTTTTTAACTGTCTCTTTTGACGAGCATTCATTTCACTTAGATCACCTAGCAAGCTTAATAGAAAACGTTCATCTGCTCGAGATGATTCTGAACTGTTTTTTTTTTGTCTTACTGCGAAAGTACTCACTCATGCACGAATTCAGTTCATCACTCCTCCGCTTCATTGTTGTTCGGTTACGTTGGAATTGGTCTACTGTAGATTGAGCTGTAGAGCCACTTGTTTGTAGATTACTTTGTGTTGGTTCGTCTGCAAATACTGGCTCTTCATCAACGTTAGATTTTTCAGTTTCTGCAACATCTATGCCGCCCTAGTTTTCAGAACCGTGTGTTGGCGATGGCAAATTGCTCGCTTGTTGTTTTTTGTCCTTGATGATAGGTACCAAAAATTGGAGAACATCGCTCAAATATTAATCATTTTTCGTAGATGTACCAGATCCAGAAGGGGGTTTTGTAGACAAATGCCTCCGGAATACAGTGCGAATGTTCTTACATTTATCCTTGCACTCCTTCACAGTAAAATCATTGTAAATTTTTACTGATATTAGAAGAATTTACTCTGTCAGTGGAGAAAGGAATGAAGTCGGGTTTTAATAATCCCATAGAAATGTGTTTAATTGATTATTATTGATTTATTCGGCTAATATGCGCATATAATCGATACTGGTTCTAGTTACCTAGAAATACCATGTAATCAATTTTATTTATTTCTTTAAAAAATTTCGGATATATGATACATTTACAATGCAGTTTTTATAAAAAAAGGACTTACTTCCTTTCTTCACTTACTGATTCAATTAACACAAGGGGAACTTAAACATCTACAGATACTGGTTATGTAGACTTCAACAACCTATACCTTGCAGTTGATATATTATTTTGTGTGTAACGTAAATTTCAGCTGTATAGTGCTTGATTAAATTAACAAATTAATACGCGATTATAAACACATAATTTGTACATACTGCTAAGCTTCCTGTTGTTTTTCGTAAAGTTAACAAAATAAGAACGTACTCCACCCGTTACTGACTCAACGTACCCGTAATAACGTATTGTTTCTAGTCCTCGGTTTTGGCGCAGCGGGCCGGCTGGCGCCAGCCGCCTCACATGTATCCAGCTGTCACACCTTTACTTAATGTTTATTTTAAAAATACCTCCGTCCAAGTAAGGATCTACTTGAGATAGTTAAAAGTGCAAACTTGTTACAGTTTACTGCAGTCTAGTACTGCCTTCACAAAATATGTATTGGTATGCTTCACTTTTAGGGCATTGCCATGTAAGAAATGTTACAATCGTGTATAGGAAGGGGTTATATGTCTTTAGGTTTCTAGCAGGAGGATCAAGCTACCACCAACTTGCATACGAGTTCTTTCGTGGAGTATCAACAATTGCTCATATAATACCGGAGACATGTGCAGCAATTTGGTCAGCACTTCAACCCCATTTCATGCCGGTGCCAGATGAACAATGGAAAGGCATAGCAAGACACTACGAAGAGTTGTGGAACGCGCCAAACTGTTTAGGGCCTGTAGACGGCAAGCACATCCGTATTAGGAGCTACGACCATTCTGGATCAGAAAACTTTAATTACTTGCAATACTTTTCTACAGTTCTGATGGCTTCTGCTGATACAGATGCGCTCTTTGTAACGATAGTTGTTGGTGCACCTGGTAGGAATAGTGACGGTGGTGTGTTTCGTGCTTCTAGACTAGGGCGCTAGCTTGCAGCGGACTGTCTTAATATTCCTGGCCCAAAACCCTTGGCTGGTGGTGAAACAGGCACACCTTTCCCTTACTATTTTTGTGCAGACGAGGCTTTCCCTTTGAGGGAAAATATCATGAGACCTTACCCTCGTCGAACTTTAAACAATGCAAAGAGAGTTTTTAACTACAAGTTGTCTCGAGCACGTAAGAGCATAGAGAGTGCCTTTGGCCAGATGTGTATAAAGTGGCGAATTTTCAAGAGTAAGATTCAGTGTGCACCACACCACTTGAAAGTAATTGTACAAGCAGCTTGCGTGTTACATTATTTTACGACAGTTAGAGATGGCTTCATGTCTGTACCAGATAATTTTGAATACCAGAAACCATGTATTACACGCAACATTGACAACCGTACCGGTCAAGCTAATGCCTTTCATTGGAGGGATATGCTAGCAAAGTATTTTATACACGTTTCCCTTATACATTATCAGTGGGCTCACGTGGTTGGTGTTCAGGAAGTGGGTACAGATGCTTAAAATAGTGACAAGCAACTGATACCACAATACAACATAGGCCTATTTTCAGTAAAATCGCTTGATGTGTGTATTGTAAGCAATTACTAACTTATTGTGAATATATTAGTCTTCTAAACATTTGTGTTATTTAACATGTCACATGTTATACACTCATAATATGTGTATATACGTTTACATAGTATGTCGCTAAGACCGCACACGTGCCATATTTCACTTTTCAATGGATTATAGGGAATCTGTTAGATTCACAGAATGATCACCCTCTGTATATTTTTGTATGTTAATATCTTTGTATATATTTTTACTCTTAGAGAGCCTCTGAAGTACTACAATGGTTCATTTTGAAATAAAAAGTGATTGACTTGAAAATGGCTGTCTTTTGATTACTGCGATTTAATTAAAATTGCGTAGTGTGCTCTTGAAAACAACTGAACTTGTGGTACGAGAAATGACATGAAAATATCACATCTGTTAGTAAAGAAAAATATATTTTACCCCATTGTGCCATCTAAGATCAAACACGAATCATTAAACGAATTCGTATTTTCCGTGACGTAATTTTTCGCTTATTATCTAAACTAACCATTCCTTTCAGCAGAACAGGTATTACAAATTAAACTAATAAAAATTTGAAAATACGCTTGTCGAAAACAGAGCTTAACAATGTGACTTAAAACTTTTGCCGTTACTTGCGTTAGCAGAAAAGTACCTCAAATGCTACACATAGAACAGAACACATAACATATAGTTAGATAAACGTTTGTTAGCAAGAGTACCAACACACTTACGCAAGAATTTAGTTTTTATATGTTTACTGCCCGCTATTTTCAACAATACAGTATGCAAACATTCAAGGCTCGATTACGTACCGTACGTAACATTCTATTTATATTTTTTACATGAAATTTTAATTACAATCATTCACACTCAATGTATAATATTTGCACTTACCACTTGTTTTATATTCCGTAGAAACGGCGTGCCAAGCTTTCTCTATCACGTGTTTATGTGAATATCCTTTCACAGAAGGGTTATACAAACATGAATGTTTTTCTATTTCTTTCTTCGGCAGCAGCAGCCATGTTCACTACTAGCCATCAACATAGCAACTACGCAACTAGTTTACAGCATGTCGTGCCCGAGCAACTGACAACTCGAGAGTTTCCCAGCAGTTGCGTTCCCGTCGCGTTGCCGTTTCCTTCTGTATGGACAGTTACATTCAACCATGTATGCTCTGCAAGAGCAGCTCTGGTTGCAGTTGCGTTGCCGTTGCCAGTTGCTCTTAGTTAGGCTGTGAATGTTCCACGCAGTCGGCTAGATACACATCCTGACCTACTTCAGTGACATTCCATGAAATGTATTAAATACTTGTTGTTGACTACAACATGCAAACTTCTAACACTGTTTTCACAGAATTTAGTAACATTTTAAAAGGTAATAGCTTCAACAGGTTTATTCTATGCACTATTTAATCAAGCACATTCTGCTTTCTCTTTTTTCCACTCACTATTGTTTATCGCCTTTTTACCACCAACTTGCACAGATGTCATCTTACTATTACAACTCATGTTCGAAACAAATAACCGTTAACATCAAACATACTTAAACATAAAGTACACTGTAAACAATATTCAGAATACATACAACACCATAGACAATAAAGGAGTTGATCAACACTTACGTCCAAGATAAATTACACGATTGACGTATATAAAACACAATGCAAGACAGAGAGTGCCAACGTTATGGAATAAAACACGCAGAGGTTTTACATCCAATACAATGTTTATTTATGTAAACTATACCATGGTTTACGCAAAAAAGGCACATACAACTGTGTGCCCTTATCCCAGCTATGTCCTCAAGTTTACGTTGATTATTTTTAACCAGCATATTTTAATCTCAGCTAACGCGATTTTTAACTGTTTTGAGCTCCATTTTATAATATGGTGGTGTTAGTTCAACTCGGATCGATGGAGACTCTTAGTATAATTTTCATTAGACAGTTGTCAGCGTCGCTATTAAATATAAGCTCTCTCATGTCTTCTTTTTTTTTATTAATTCCTACATGTTTTTTTTATGTCTAGTCACATAAATTTACAATGTATACATCGATGTAAGACATTCACCTACCCGACAGCGAAATTTCCGTAACTAGTATAGTAAATGTGTATTGTCTTCTAAAAATGTGAAATTATCACACAGTACAGTAAAATTTTGAAACTCGACAGTGCAATTACACGAATGCCAAAGGGAATATCATCATATGACATCTGTAGAATAGTTGCCTGTGCACCAGCATATGGTACAAGAGACACTGGGTTCTATTCCCAGACCCAGCAGGGTGTGTATTAGTTATGCTACAACTAGATTGGTTACTAGGATATTGTATCGATTGTCTGTACGCAACTCGGGTTGCGTGAACTAGCTTGGTCATTAAAAAGGGGAAGGGACATTGTTTGGCTCAGTGTCGAGGTGTTGAGGGTTGTTATTGGATCAAACATCTTACTGACAATAAGAAGATTGGTAAACGTTTTCCAATTCATTGATGCAATGTGTAGTGGTTCGATTTCAGATAATGCGCAAACATTAAAGGTATTTGGATTTTTTTTAAAATATGGTCTGTGTAATATACGTGTATCAATAACATTGACACACTGTTTAAAACTTCTTAATTTTATTTACTATGAATATTACTCAATGCGCGGTAATTTTTCCATACAAATTAGCGCAGATTAATTCCTTTACACTAGAATTTGTATAATTGTAATCATGCATTTATACACTTTCTGATTTCCCAAATTTGTCTTTTTTTCGGTGTGTGAGTTATGTTATTGACAGTGAAGTCAGCAATTTCAATGTCCTCTTAATTATTTTGTATTTCCGGTTAGTTTGTATTTTTGAACCAGGTGTTAGCCAAACGTGGTCTTGTGACTAACAAACCCTGCTTAAAAAGTTAAATTAAGTGTCAAAGCATTACAAATTTACATATATAACTTTTTAGTTATTTTATTGGGAAGATGGCCATCAAAATTTACTATGAGTAGATCATATGAAACTAAAATTCGTACACGATATGTCACAGCTTCAGCATGGTTGGAGGAAACCTGTGATGAAGGTAGGGCCGATTATTCTACCAGACATACACGCCCATTTCTCGTCCAGTTAGGAGGATGAGATTAGACTAGAACAACGCAAGGAAGGAAGAAAGGGAATGTCTCTGAGAAAACCTGCCGTTTAATGGCGTGTGCTACGTTTCCCACAAAATAAGTTAAGTTAAGGATACCCAACCGGAAGTTAAGCCTGGATCACTGAAACCATGACACTATACGAAACTGCAAGCTCTAATAACCTATCCTATACTCTTTCTGCATAGCGTGAGTATTAAAAAAAGCCCTGTTAAATTTCTATTTTCAGACATTTCGTATCTTTACACACGTAACGGCTAACGACAGGAAATGCCTAACCTCTCTGGACACGCCACTTTATGTTTGCGCATGTAAGATAAGTTGTGTCGTCGGCAGAAAACTCTATATTTTTATTAAATACAGTAAAGTTATTATACAAATTTGGAATATGTCGATTTGAATTTTTTTAATTTCAGTGGTGTTGCATTTAAATAGGTAAATACGCAGAACTACAAACGGTTTATTCGCTGCCAACTATACTAGTAAAGCAAAAATCGTCAATGTTAAATTATATGCATTAACGGCTAGTGATATTTTTCATACCGGTAGGTTAAATATTTAGTGCTCACTTTACCTCAAACGACATATAGACATATAATTGTAAACTTAGAATATCATTCATCCTTGCACTTTCGTCCCTTAATTAAAATTGTTTAATGGTTTTCCGAAATCGTTCCAAGTGGAAGCTGGGTTGGTTCCATATTAAAGGCCATGGCCGACTCCTCTCAACTCCCATTGGCGTATCAAGTCATGTTACCAACTGTAATGACTTCGCTGTCGACGACGCGTATAGCCCACTCACCTACTTACCTTACAAATGTTTCCCTTGCCCGGCATAAGTCTGTCCAATTAAAGTAATATAGTTCTGTTCTCATTTAACAGTAAACAGAGCGACAGAGCTTTGGAATACCAGCTTCCATTTCGTATATCTGTTGTAAGATCACTAAGCTATTGGCAAAATATAAGATGTCCAACTCCTGTCTATAACAGAACACGTGTGCAGTCAAGTATAAAATACGAGACTTGCGCTGTATTGCTGCTGTAAACCCTCGGCAGCCAATAAACTTGACCTCTCAGGCTCCAAGCATTACTTTTCGCATAAAACGTTATTATTATGCATTGACACAATTAAAAGCTTTACGATTTACTGTATAATCTACTTCACCAAATAAACGAATAATTAAATTAATGTTATTTGTAATATCGTTGCAATTAAGCGTGTCGCAAAGTATAGGATAGGTATTCATAGAAACATAATCCAAAGTAAAATTGTAAATAAAAATGTTACAGTGACTGTTGCGCTGATGTAATTTCGTCTTGTCAAAGAAAATTGACTTAATTTTACTTTAATGCAGTACTAATACATTAGACTTTTAAAATTAAATTGACAATAAAATTGTTACGATAGTTCTTAATCTGATGTTTTGGTCTTGATAAAGATAGTTGACTATATTTCACCTGAATACAGTAGTCAAATGTTTGACTTTTAGAACAGTATTTAAAAAGGGCATCCAAGACGGTAAAAAGTCATAATTTTATATTTGTATGAAATAATGTTGGTTCTGTAAGCGTCACTTGGAAATAAACTTTCCTCTTACCAAACAAGAAAGCTCTGCCAGTTTTGGCATAGTAGCATTTCAATACAGAATTACCAAGTATTTCGTACAAAATTCTATTTTGAGCAAAATTTTAAACGCATATTGACAAGACAATTTTTTTTCAAACGCATTTTAAATATTATAAACAATACTATTATGAAATACATCTTCCACCTGGCTATACAATATGTTCTTTTCCTAGACGTTGTGTTACGAGCATTACAACAATTTTTTCTCGTAGAAGATGAAAAGCCATCAAATGAAACATATTGATAAGTACGTTAAACAAAAGATAATTCTGGCTTCTTTGGACTTCACCGTCTCCGAAAATAAGAAAACTAAATAATTTATTGACTACTTTAACTTCTGAGTATGGCGCGTATGAAAATAATTGTTTGGTGGTTCCAGAGATTTGCCAACAATCTTCTAAGTGCATTATAACTAACCCATGTTACGGCCCATATGTTTGAATAGACTACTGCGTTTAAAATTGGCTGTAAACAAGTCAAAACAGTTCATGAGGTTTGTCACACGTACTAAGATTTTTGAAGAGCGGAGTCTCTTAAATCTGATAGAAAGTTAATTACTGTGCAAAGGCAAGTATTTTCTTTCTTAACACCACGAAACCATACTGTTCCAATATGATAGATAGTTCCATGCTAAAGAATTAAATAACAAGTTATAAAACGGTCAGTTTGACGAAAGAGCCAAATATTCTGAACAAAGTACATTGAATAACTTTCGCAGTTCTAGTTCTCATAATGTACGATAAATACGCTTGCTCAAAAATAGCAAATTGACATTAAACAAAGAATTAAGTTATATATCATTTGTCTATACTTCTGTATCTATGAATGTAAAATTTTTGGGATATTTACGTGTCTAAAATCATTTTTTTTCACGTTCACAATACACACACTCACACAAACACACAGTATATACATATATATATATATATATATATATATATATATATATATATATATATATATATATATATATATATACATACATACACTTTGTGTGCGTTTAATTTGTAAATAGCTAAATATGTAAGTCAGATCAAGTCATGGGCCGAAAATTATTCTCTCGATCAGTTATTTCTCCAATTTACGATAAATTATACAGTAAATATAAATTGGAATATGTACACACTTCAGTCATCAGACGCTCTACACATGAAGGATGCATATTTGTAGTTATAACTTAAAATAGAATCGGAGCACAAGAACTTACCAAGTAATGTTCAGATACAAATATTCTTCACAATACAAATGTATTAAGAAATATGACATGTGATCAGATATCTAAAATTCGTACTTTATAATTAAGATTGTTTTACAACGAAGTATTTTGCAGTAAAATTTTACAATATTTTAGAGAGGACGACTGGCTTTCAATTGTTGTTTGTGGAAAATCACGTCAAAGGTTAGTTGTTGAGATGAACCGACAAACTCCCCCTCGCCATCGTTTTAACTGTTCACTATCCTTCCATTATATGTCTAATAGTAGGTTCCAGTTGATTGAGTTGAAGTAATATAGAATCGTTAAAATGTGCGTAATACTCGTAGAATAATATCATTGTGTCTCATATTTGCTTCAGCACTATTAAGATTTTCGGCTCCGCCCTCAGTCATTTGAAGTTCTTCGTAAGATATTTAAGTGTTTGCGTATAGTTAATATAAATCTACTACTAACATGCCTGACAGTAGTATAGTTGGGTATGTTCAGGGACAAGGATCTGAAAGAAAATGCTGGTGAAATACTGAGGAGGCAGTGACTTCACAGCACTGGCCGTCATTTAATGTAGTCGATAGGCAGCCATGTTGAAAGACTGTGAATTTTGAGATTGATTTATGACCGAACGATGACTAGTAATCCTAAATTTAATAATTCTACAGTTATTTCTATCAAATTTTCTTTTCTCCATCGAATATTTCTAATTCCCTAAAACATTTCATTTTTAACTTCAAAATTTCCCAAAAACACCTCCAATCCCACATAAATTACTTTATTCGAATTCCAAAATGGCATGTGAGCGCTCTCATATCCAAGCGGTTGAAATATACTATTAGTGCGTCATTGCTTGAGGCTTGAGTAGCTGTCTGATAATCGATCATCCCTTTTTACCTTGCCTTCTCGGTTAAATTTTCAAACTGTCTCTAAAAGGACTTTGGCATGCTGTCTCCTCAACTGGCTTATTCGATTGACTTTTCAGATTTTTTAACTGCGTCAGTGAAAAAGCAGGCCTTCCAACATTTCACATTATATTGTTTTATTTCACTAGAAGGTAATTTCGAATTTGAATTTTATTAATTATGTTATTTGTATTTTCGTTTATTTATTTACTAGTCAAATGTAGTCGCTAATTATATTAATTCCTTAAACAACCCTTTCCACAAACTTGGCGTAAGAGATTTTAAATAAATTAAAAATACTGATAAAATAATATATATATTTAAGAATGATACACGCAAAAGGTGCACTCATCGACCCCTGAGGAGTACACTGCTTAAAACATGGCAGCCACTATCCAACTTGTATCACTGTCGCCAGGCAACTGATATACTTAGTTTATCAATGTAGTTTTAGATCACGCCCCTACACCAATTGTCAGTTACCACCACAAAACACCACGCCCACACAACATCGTTATTTCTCCCACCCTTCCCCTCATTGCACAGCTCCACTGCTCATCGTACCCATCACTCCACCCTCGTCCATAAACTCCCAACACTTACCCTCAAGCACACCCACACCCAACACATCCACCCTTAATGCACCCAACTACAAACACTTTCAGCACTAACACCTCCACCACAACAAATGTTTGCCTACATACAATATGTGTAAGTACAACTTCTGCTTATTACACACGTTCGAGTAGACGGTGCAATCACTACAATGTTAGATAACAGCAACTCTTATCTCCAAACATGGCAGCAATGTTGGAAAATTTATGCGAAATTCAAATCCATACATTTCCCACCTGATCTGTAACTTTTCGGATAATGCCACTTGTTCAATGCTCGTGAAAATTTTGAGTTACTATTTTCTATCATAATTATTTAAGTTGTGATATTTATATGACAAATCTCACACGAAGTAATATAAATAAATTTTTTTTTATTTCCGTATACATAATTTTAGCAGTTAAAACTAATAACGTGTATAAAAACATGGAACCTTCTGAACATTTTAATTGACTCAGTCATTAATTTTCCAACTCATATTTCAATGTTAAATATACCATAAAAATATTATAAATATCATACACTTATTTATTCAAATACATCTACTTTTAAACCACAAGCTAGATCTCTGTTTTAAGCCTCTTACTGTCGTTGTATAACTAACTTCTCGTCTAAAAAATAGTTTTCCTCCACATTAATTACCTGGATACACAATCTGAATTCACTATCTTGATTCACATATTTATATCGTGATTCATATCAGAACTCACAAGAATCACTTCAGTATTCATCTCCTAGGTTCAGGATATGTCCACATGTGTTTACTGTTTGGATATCTGGATTCATGTCAGGGATCTTGTCAAAATGAATGTTACGAATTTACAATCTGCACGTAAAATATTTTGTGGCAGCTACAAAATATTTTGTGGGTATTCACCCTGCAAAATTTACTTTGTTGTCGATACAAACGCATTTTGTTGATACTATTAAATTAATGTTGCAGGGAAGACTTCCTACAAAATTTTTCTTTCAGTGTGTATTCACCATCTGGGTTCATAAATTGATTCGTCATCAAAATTTATTTCAGGATTCATTGTCGAGATTCATATCAGGACTAACAGTGGGGTTCATATCTGAAATACATCTGAAACGATGTGATTATGCAGATATTACGGAGAGATAGCTAAGTTGTTTCGTTGAACAATGAATAATATTTTTAGAGCACCATTAGGATATAAGAAAATTAATTACACTCACAATTGGTTTTAGAGCATAGTTACTTTTCACACTTATACATTTGTAGATTATTCAATAAATTAAATTTCTCTGACTGCGTGAAGTTCTCGATCAATAGCTCTATTGGTGATAATTAGGGACCCTTGGTTTTCGCGAAAAGAATTTAATTTTGCCTCACTTTGTTTCAGTGCCTTACGTGCACATCTTCAGTTCTGCTTCGTGATCAGCGATTGGATATTTTAACTGTCACGAGCCTTGAGATTCTACCGGCAAATCACAGACGTGTGGTGTTGCAGAAAAGTTTTTGTAATTGTCTCAGTCAAATGAGATACGGCTCTTCACACCGACACGCTTCCAATAACAACGAATCAGAACTGCAGATGGGGACGGAAGGCACGGAAGGCACGGATTCTTTGCGTGAAAAACAGGCTCCCTAGTGATAATATACAATAACTTCCTTCGTTTTCCCCTACTGCAATATTTTTAATGTATGTACAGTCGGCTTATCATAAAATGTCGCCTCTCTACAGGCCAGAATTCTGTCTAAGTCCTACTTCGGGCATATTAGGCAGCGGTAAGTATCGCTCATCTAAATCGCAGCATGTTCTAACGCTCTTCGCGAGCAGTGTGACGTCCGTAGGCTTAAATCTTGGTCCAGAAATTAAAAATAAAGAAAAATAAAAATGTTTATTTCGTATAAATAATCACAGGAAATATCATTAATCACATAAATTAAAAAATAAACTTTAAATACTTTAAATCAGGTAAAAAAACTAAATTTGACACTAAGCATTCCACGTTCTTGTCAACAGACGTGTAAAAAAGTTATTTAGAGTTCACGTCCCTACTATAAATACTTTACACGTTTACAGACGCGCATTGATAGAGATTGTTTCTTCCAAAAGAAGTAAATTAAAAGATATTATCATTACTTAAATTAACGATAAGCAACATTTCTCATGTGAATACTCGTTTTACGCCTCTAATTGCACATTTAGTGCAGTGTTTTGTTTTATTTAGGGACACTGTAAAAATAAATATTTTATTGTTTGCTCAGAAATAGTTTGCACTTGCACAAACTTTAGACAGTTCAATAATATCGTTTGAAGTATTATAACCGTTATTATATTTATTAGGTAGTAGGTTTTCGCAGCTCAATATATAATCAACGTGGTTTCAATAAAAACGTTTATTGATTAGGAATCCCCATTAAATCGTGACGTAAAAATTAATTGATTGCTGAATTTTTTTTCCTCATAAACAGGATGACGTAAGTGTATAGAAAATTTATTTACGTGAGTAACGTGTCCGTATAGTAATAATTATCTTTAGAGTCGACTACCAATGATACACAATTGGGATTAAATAATAATAATTATAATTTTCCATATTATTTTCACTAACTACTATTAATATTTGTGCATGTTGTGACTTCTTGAAGTAATATGCTTTGTTTAATGCAAGCAAGCAAATTGCTATATAAGTCCATTATTTGTGAAGTTTTCTTGATTAATGAAGAACAATAAAATTGTGGACGTACGCCATTGCAACAAATGGCGTTTCAGATAAAACTAGAAAATACCAACAGAATTACATGTACAGAGAACAAACCAAAGATTGTTTTCATCAACAGGAAAGCAAAGGGAAACGCATATAATTTTACGAAAAGAATTAAGCAATAAATTACAACAAAAAAAAATGACAAAAACGAAAACACAGGCACCGAGAACGAAACAAGAGAAGTTGTCGTCCAATAGAAAACTAAAAATAACATATATAATAGCTGGAAACTATCTTTGGTTGGTTCTCTGTGTATGTGATTCTGTTTGCGTTTTCTGTTGTTCTGCGACACACCATTTACTGCAATGGCGTATGTCCATAGCGTAACTGTAAAGATGTATTACAAAAGTATAATTATTTACAGCTTTGCAAAAAAAAGTATTGTATATTTATAAAAACATACTTGCAGTGCTACATTTTAAATAGACCTGCCAGGGTTCCAATTTAATTTGACAGTATCAAAATATTTTACAACATTTTATCACATTATTTTAATACAGGAAATATTAATTTGAAAACAGAAAACATAAAATTAAAAGCACGCAAGTTGCATTTCAACACCCTACTAATATCCTACGGGAATGAAATTTAATGACAATAAATATTTATATATTAATTTACAGGATTTTGAAAAACATTGTAAATTCTAATCATCTCGTGATGAAAACAAAATTTTTCCTGAAAGGAAAATATTTTCATTTTGGCATATCTAGTAGCGAGTACATTCACCACTTGCTATATGACACACGCTATTCGTCTCGGTAAAGAATCAACGGGACGACGAAAGTAGCCTTCGCTCGTAGCAAGTTGCTCCCAAGCGTCAAGCATCATCTCCCAAAGTGAATCTCGTGTTTTTGGAGGGCGATGTGGCCAGTTATGTGTCATTATGCGTTTAATTTCTTCCCACATATTTTCAATGGGGTTCAGGTCTGGTGACCGAGGCGGCCTTGTAAGACAGTTTATTTCCGCATGTCTCGAGAACCATTCCTGAACTCTATGGCTTGTGTGTGCCGGTGATAAATCATGCTGGACTTGGATAACCACTTCTGGATGCTGTATCCTGACACTTGGTACCATGCCATTGCGCATTATATGGCTGTACTGGTCACTGTTTAGCCTTCCTGTTACCCGATGGAGAACACCAGTCCCGTGTGATGACGTCCAACCCCAGAATGACACAGAAACTCATCCAGTGCCACGACGATTGGAAATATAATTTGTATCATGCCTCATTCCTTGTGGTCTGTCAACGAATACCGGGCCATTATTAGCTGAATTGAACGTCGACTCGCCGGAGTAAACCACATTACTTCAGTCGCGACCGACGTTTTTCTCAGCAAATGCAAGTCGGAAGATTTTGTGATCATCGGATAGTAGTTCCTTCACAGCAGTTATGTGGGATTTCAGTCCAGCTACAGTAAATTTCTTCCGAATAGTTTCCGTACAATCGTGAATATCGGACGTCCGTTTCAGCTGAACGGCAATCAGGAACGGATTCCTTCGTGAACAATCAATTAGCATGTTGTCCTCCTCTTTGAGTGGACACGCGCTTCAGTCCATTGCCCAGGCGTCGGCCAATTTGACCATTTTCTTGATACTGGCTAATCAACCTCTGTGCAGTACGAGACAGAACACCATAACTAGCACCTCTGGCTAGCAGAAAAGTCTCCTCCTATACTAGAGCCACAACATGCTCACGCGTTGACAGTGTATTGTGCGCCATTATCACAATCCTTATGATAAAAGTGTGCAATGTCCGGTGTTCGACTAAGAAGCTCGGCCGGAAAAGCACGATGTAATGTTCCGGCATACATCGGGTCGAAAAAAGAACCTACGGTACGAGCGTAACGGAACAGCTCCAACTGAGTTTTAACGATGACAATGTTCTGTGCCAGAATCTAGACGTTGTGAGTTTCAATTTCCCACTGACAAATTTTTACGTAGCTATTCTGGCAAATACTTTATAAATAGTAATATGATATAGTTTTTTAATATTATATAATTCCTAGATCCCGCCTTTTTTTAATGACCGTTTTTTATAAAATCAAGGGTGGTTACCTAAGTGAAAAGATAAAACAGTCAACAAGTTGTGTGATTAACGCGTCACAGATTTGTCAGTCTCCCATACCCGTATATCTACAACATATTACAATTATTTTATATCGTGTGTCAAGGTCGCAAATTAGTAAGAATACCAGCGGTTGATGTTAATTTGATTCCAAAAATTCTCACGTTACTCCGCAATTTTGAGTGAAAAGCATTACCACAAATTTTACGTCAGTCAAATAATTCACGTTTCTTATTTCAGATACTTTTTTGGACGTGAAAATGGTAAATTGATGACAATAATTTGTGGATGGGAATATTTCATGTAGTTACCCGACATTGACATTTATTACGTCATAAAATAACATGGTCAACAATGAATGTCTCACAGATAAGTTGCCGGCGCTGGGCTTCAAAGCATCGGACAAAACCGCGTCATTTAAAACATTCACAAATTGTTGTACTGTTCCTTGTTGAAATTAACGTCAATTCGCAGAAATATTGGGAAGTATGCTACATTATACAACAATTCCAAAATATTAAAAATCTATTATCTTTAAACGGCGTGTTAAGTACTGTTATCTCCCATAAATTTCCCATCCAATGTTTGTGTTTCCTATATTATAAGTAGCATTATGTAAACTTGCTGGGCATTAAAAAATTCCAAGTTCTAATTATCCACAATCTCACAATGAATAACGTATTATGTTTCATAAAAATTCACGTGTAAATCAATCTTAATCTGATTTCATTCTAGGATGACATATGATTTCATGATTTTCAATGTTCGTTGACGAATGCGGCACCGATGACGGGCCGCTATTTCGTGTAATTTCTATAAACATGTTCCGTCTCTGACATGCTCGTTCGAATTGTCTCCTTAACAACATCAAGTGCAATACTTTCGAAGGGAAAAATAAATTAAATACCTCGACCAGGATTTGAGCCTGTTCTCTCCGCACAATTCGCGCGAAACCCACAGAAGTATTGTGAATTCTCTAAGCGAACATCCCGCAGCTAAATACACCTGAAAGTACCTGACGTGAAGCGACATTTTACGACTAGCTCAGTATTCGGCCAGTCTTAAAATGTCACGCCTCTACGGGTCACAATTCTAAGTCCACTCGGGGTATCTTCGGCGACGAGAAGTTGTTAAAATAAATTGCAACAATTTAATGAATTCCCAAAGAATCACTGGCAGATAGCAGGTTCAAATCTTCGTCGAGTAAACGAACTAAAATGTATTGCTGGTTGCGTTATTGATCACACAAATCATACCATAATGGAGCGCTTAACATCGAGGTCTTCAGCCCTGGTGAGGGAAGACGTGAGATGAGTATGGAGCAGAGCCGAAATGAAAGGGAGTGGCAACGGGAGATCTACGAGGAAACCCGCCGGCCAACGGCATGGAATCGCCCGGCACTATTCCCACATGCGAAAATCCGGGGACCGACCCCGTCGGGAATCGAACCCGGATCGCCTTGGTGGGAGGCGAATGGTCTGACCATTCGGCCACCGCGGCCCCTACATCACAATGGAACAGACGGTTAACATGGCTAGAACATAACATACTGACGCAGAATTACTTCAAGCTGCGTTCACAAGCCTGAAAAGACTATTCAACATTAAATTAACACGATCCTAAAATTAAACCCATACGTTTATGATTGTTCTTGAAGATAAGGGGAAAACATATTACAGTTAATTAAATAACTACACTACTAATTCTGTTAGTTACACGCATGCCTTCCAGTGATTTTATGCTCACTGTATTTTTACCAAGTGAATATATTTAAAAACGTATAAAACAATTAGCAATTGAGCTGACATCACAACTCTTTCTATGTTTATGAGCGCGTCATGTTTCTAAAAACGGACTTTCCACGAACATCGTGAAACTGCATGTAAACTGTTGATGTTCATTATTTCTTCACTGAGTGTTTTAAAATTAAATATATATATATCATAGCATATTTTCGAATAGTGTAATCCAGGGATAAAAAATGTATGAATCGAGATTCGAACACACAAATAGTGTATTACCATTACGCTACCACATACTTACTTTTAGGATAATTTTAATATTCATACAATGATATATTCCAATCGCACGCCATCATTCTAAAATATTTCGTAATGTCTTACTTTTTAAAGCTCAATATGTCTTTAATAAATTCACACAACAGCACACCATCAAAATAATGCAGGAAATATTCACTACATGGAGATATGATAAAAAGTCTGTATATTTTTTATTTGCATGGACTTTACATCTTAGTAACAATTCACAATTTTTTTTCAATATAGATCACGTCAAGCTCGACAAAGACATTCCCTTTTGCTCGTGTACATTAATTATTGCTAGTAGCTGGGAACATTATTTACATCATTAATATCTTACGCAGGGCTCACGAAAATATTGGATTTGTAATCGTCTAGCTTAAAAAAAACTGGTGTTGTTGAGTCTCAGATAAAGTTACTTTGTGTTAATTAGACAAATATTTTATCATGTGACTTATGTTATATAGCGTATTGTGATCTGTCTTCAATTAAACTCTTATGCAAGTGACGTAACATTCATTAATAAAGCAATGTAGTTAAACATTGATAGTCGACTCTAAAGGTAATTTTTATTTTAAGGTCACGATATTCGTGTTAATAATTATTCTAAAGTAGCTCACATACATCATCCTGTTTAAGAAAAATAATTTTCTGAGTTGCAGTAAATATTTACTTCACGATTAAGTGAGAATTCCTGAGCAATATACGTTTATATTGAAACCATGTTTATTAAATATTCAGCTGAAAAACTCTACTTCTAATGACAATAAGGAAAATTTTTCAAGCGATATTACTGAATTGTCTAATGTTTGTGCAAGTGCAAACTGTTCCCGTGCAAACAATACAATATTTATTTTTGCAGTGTCCTTAAGTTAAGCAAAACACTGCACTAAATGTGAAACTAGACGCGTAAAACGAAAATAAACATTAGAAATTTTGTTTCTAGTTAATTTATTTAATTATAATTTATTTTTATTTACTTCTTTGGAATAAACAATCCCTATTTAGGCGCGTCTCTTAAGGGCGTCACCTACATGCGCGTCAGAGGCTCAATAATTACGAAGACATAAGGGCGACCTTGAAACGCTCATCAAATGCCGCTTCGTCTCAACGATCCAAGCTCTGAACTAGCTTGCAAGGTTCCCGCAGAACCGTTTTTACTGTGGGACACTAAGAGGTGACCACATAATTTTATTGGTGGAAAGTCTGTAGCACATTTCAGTGCACATCGCAAACTGAGTTTCACATACATCTTGTTAGTACATTTTTAAGTACGGCAGTCTGAAGAGGCCGTTTTAGCCGTGTTTGGAGGGCTTAGAAACAGAGTTTTTGTATAGCATAGTGTCTAAACAATGAGGTTCCGACCTTGTCTGAAGTGTGTTTTCTTTTCGTCCGTTGGCACAATGGGTAACACGTTTAAATGTTTCGTAGAAAATACCTGTTTGCGAACCCACTGGAACGCATTTGAAGCGTGGGGTAGGCGGCCGCCTTAATGTGTAAAGTATTTGTGGTAGGGACGTGAAATATAAATAACTTTTCTGAGACGTCTGTTGACAACAACGTGGCATGATTAGTGTGTCGTGTATGTCATATTTTTTACCTAATTTCAAGTGTTTAATATTTATTTTTAATTTGTGTAACTAACGATATTACCTGCAATGATATACAAAATATTTTTATACATAACTTCTGAACCAATATTTGAACCTACGACGTCGCATGGCTCGTGTTGAGCGTTTGAGAATGTTGCGATTTCGATGAGCGAAGCTTGCCGCTACCGAATATACCCGAAGTGGGACATAAACATAATTCTGGCCTGTAGAGAGGCGACATTTTATGATTTCCCGAATGTATATGGAAACAATTCCCAGCATCAACAATGGAAAAACCATAGGCTGTGTCTGTTCGTCATATCATCTGTGCTATTGGGAAATACGTAGCCTGTTTATATTGTTTTCATCGTCTTAACATCACTTGTTACTATCTATTCAGTTATGATATTCGTGGGAATTAAGGGGTCGTCTTCGTCATCACTATATTCTAAACATTCTGCGTCAGCAGGTACACACATTTTACTTTTATTTGTCACAGATCCATCCTCAATAGCATCTACTTCTGTTGAGGAATAAATATAACAAAGATTTATTTTGTCTTAAACGACTTATTACCGCCATCAGGTTTCAACTATGAATTATAACTTGAATTCTGAAGTTCGTCAGTTTAAACTGCGAGTTTAGCAAGTATGCTTTCAAGCTGTATTACACTTTAAAGGGTCATGAACCTCTCATATTCCGTGATGGAAGAACACAATGGTGACACATATAGAACCACGGATGATGGCAACAATTCTTGTAAATCAAGCAAAGCAGCAGAAAGGTGAGATTCAGCAGTACCTTGAGGTAAAAATGGCGACATAAGATTGTTTGAGTTGGAGAAGATGTTGCACCCTTTAAGATCTTGATGTGAATTTTGCATATACCGCCTATTGCAAACTGCTTATAGCACTTGGAGCAACATAGCATTGTACATGTAGGCCTCTGCAACACAGAATTTCGTGCCGACGTGAATTTTCTTACATAAGTTGGTGAAGACACTACTACAGTAAAGACAATGTCTGGAGATTGACTCCATTCCCGTTAGAGTCAGTGGTAAATACTATTACGTAAACTTCATACAGGGGAGAACTGTATCTAATCATTTAATACTCACTTCTCAGTAAATAAAATACAAACATTCACTCCACTGGTTAACTGCAATACAACATAAAATAAATATTATAAATCTCATACGGAAAGTACGCAGTTTTCTAAAAGCCAAGTTACTACCTGTCGCAAGCTTCATGTAAGCCTATAAGGTGTAGTTTGCTAAACTCATGTTAGTTTTAGAGAAAAACTCTCTATTTAATTCAGTCTAACGCTACTCGTGTAGCTGTATCTCTATACGTGAATCAGAATAGGGAAAACTATACGACAAATAGGATGCGCTTATCTTCGATAAGTAACAACGAACATATTCTGCCAAGCCTCATAACCCACTTATATGTTTACATTCGAGATTCTGTCAAAAAAAAAACGAAATTTTATATTTATTAATTGTTTTTCCCAGTTCAAAAATTCTTTACTAATCCGAAGTGCTGATTTATGTACGTAAAATTGCTACTGTGTGAATTACCTCAAAAGTTAAAGTTTAATTATGTCTGTTTTGTCCATTCTAAAGGTAGAGCATGCTCTTATCTTCACGCTAGAAACAATGGTATCAAATCGATTTTGTAGTTCCTGAGATACGGTGTCCAGCTTAATTTGTAAAATAAAATTTTCCTTTAAAAAATAACGTTATACTCTGTAACACAACAGTTGATATATATCGAGTAAACTCAACAATTATTCAATTAGGTTGAATGATTTCTGATATCAAATTTGGTTAACATACAAAAACTTTAAAATCAACGAATTTTTTATATGTATTTAGCAATGTCAACAACACGAATTCTCGTTTTCTTGATTGCTTCAAGTCTATAGAACTTAATGAAATTTGTTGATTTAATTCACAACCGTTGTTAGGGATCACAGGGACCCACACTAGAAGATAAGAGCTTAAAGTTTTGTTCTTAGAAAAAAAGTTTGCCGAAGTTCATTTGCTCTCAGATTTTGCGACATTATAATCGTGTATTTGTTCGGCTTTTGAACCTGGGATATTCCAATAAGGAAAATTAGTTGTAGCGAACTGCGTCAGATCAGCAGTTATCTGCTCTCGGTGTCAAAGTTGCCTGATCTTGCAGGACAACCTTGGCGTATGTTACATAACAGTAGTGAGTGTGGAGGCTGTGCTGGTGCAATATTGGCGACACTGAGGAGTTCATGTTGCTGCCGGACACTCGCTACCAGCAACTGTTGTCTCCGTGACAAAGGTAAACTATATACTCACTAACTAACATAGCAGCCAGGGAGAGGACATGGGATAATACAGGAATGTCAGCATGTTTGCATTTAGTGTAAAAATACTTCACTGGAGAAGTGTTGTGTGTAGAGTCGGTATACAATCTAAAGCAACAGGGTAACTAAATAATACTATTGTGCCAATGCTGTCGTAAAAACCACGGTAATAGTTCAAGTGAGTAGTTTTGTAGTGCTGACCTTATGATTTAGGGGAGTGAGTCAAGTAAGAAGTGTTACAGCGGCGGCTGATTATAAAGTATAGGTTCATGTAAGGAGAGCTATAGCGCTATGCTGTCTGTTGTTCTATATACTGAGAGAATATTTAAAAATATTGTGCTGTCACATGATTGCGCTAATAAAGTGTTATATTATGCTTGCCTATAACCCATGACAATAGTTCAAATGTTACAAGTACCGGCCGTTTAAGTCAGAGGGATGGGCCAAACGATTGGTACTATTCATCTAGTCTACAGTCTAAATTATAATCGGTTGAATTTTCACGCTTCCAATACGTTGCAATGTTTTTCACTGGAAAACCTAAGGTTTCGTCGATGTTGACTGGTAAAAAAGTAAAAAGTAAATAAAATCATATTTAGATAACACCTTTAATTTGTAAATATATTTTACTAATTTATCGGTCCGAATTGTACTATCTACCTATAATTATAAACTAAAGTTCATATATTTAAGTAAAATTTCGTAAAAATTTCACAGGAACTTAGTTTACATAAAATAAAATATCGTACCACCATTACCGCACCAATCATGCTACTAAATTTTGTTTGGTCGTTTTTAAATGTTGGTTATGTATTTTGATAAGTTACATTTTATTCTACATTAGATATTTACAGTGGATCAACATGTTCGGCCGTTGGGGATAGTTCAATTTTAATAATGTTCAATTTCTCGCCGTTGCTCACTATGAAGTTATTGAGATTTAACCTTAGAGTAAATATAGGGTAGAGGGAGTATCCTCTATACAGCTGCGTACGAAATTGTGTGTTCAACATGTGTCACGTGACTTTAGTGAAATATGCGCGTGAAATTTGAAATAACATTGAGGTGAGAGTAAAGATAATTATTGCTTAGTAATCACAACTACGTTGCGTTATTTTGGTACCTCATGAATTTATGAACTAAGGAGAGCGTACTACCATATTATCGCATAGTATAATAGCGTAGAAATTTGATAACGACAAATGTAAACAATGTTTGCCACGTTACTGTTTTCCTTAACCCAGTTGTTTTAATAAAAATAAATATTAGCTACATACTCACTATAAGGTTTTGAACCGAGATCTTGGTGACACCGCATGACTAAATATATATTCTGGCAGGTACGCCATGAGTTTCAAACAACACGACTGCATTTTTACGCCGAGAAAACATAAATAAACGACACCAAACTCTCGAGACCATGTTGGACACACATTTGTGACGTCATGTTCCCTCTACTATATATTACCTCTATGGATTTAACAATGTCACACTTTATAACTCGTAAGTATATTACTACAAATGAAACGATGAACGGAAGTGACACACGTGCATGGTGAACAATAACAGGAAGTACGTAAATGACAAATGTTTCCAGGAAATATTTACGTTGGATTAATTGTTAATATATGGACCGGTGGGCTAAAGATTGTGGGTTCGAATCCTGCCAGTATTCCCTGGTTTTATAACATTGTTACATGCCTTTCTTGTGAACATGTCATAATACGCCTCTTTTTGTAGATCAAGGAAACAAATTACTTTCTTCTTCAGTTTTGTGAAAATATCTTGTTCAATCAGAGAGTTTGTATCGCTGATGCAATCTATAGATTTTTACAGTTTCCCAATAAGCGGATTCAACAATTCAAATCTACGGAAAATAACGAAAATACTGTGAATATTCGCAGTTTCCTTTTTAGAGAGCATAATCAAGGCAATATCGCAAAATTTATGTTTGTAATACCGACTTGTAATTCCCTATGGGAAAAATTATACTTTCGCCGAAGCTAATGTTAAATAAAATAATATTGCGATATTACTGTATTACTTGTATTTTGCAAGGCACTTTTCTGGAAAATAGTTCTCAGCATAATTTGTAAAAGTTGTAATAAATCTACACAAAGGGAAATTTTATGAAAGGTTCTTACGCGATGTTTGAAGTCGCTATTTTATCTGAACACAAAAAGACTGAAAAATTTATGTGTTTTAACCACGAAGACATATTTTCCATTTGGGTACTTTAAATGAAAAGATGATATGAATATTTGTAATCATACTAATACTGACTGTTACTAATAATACTTCAACAAATATTTTACAAAGAATTTTATTGTAAAGTGTTCAAAAATAATTTGCAGTGTAGCATTACGCTGATTTGATGCTAGACACCCAGTTACTCCAAATATGTTATAAATTTAATGTGTTAGTTTTAATGACTAAAACATCAACAACAACCTTAAAACAAATTTCTTCACTACCAATAAATAATACACTGTATTTTTTTATTGTTTACTTGATAGGTATGTCGAACGAATTCGTTAAAAGTCCTTGTGTGTAATGGAAAAAATATTTAAAGCTATTACTCAGCCAGACATTGAAAGCTACTTATATGTATTTTGATATTTTTCATCTAGTACTCTTTAGAATGAAGAAAATCTTATAATGCACTAACTTACATTTCGTACGAGAGTTTTTATTCAGGGTTTTTGACAGAGAAAAGTGGCTTACATGCTTTAATCAGGGCATAATGTTCAAAATTCCTTACTAGCAGATCTCATTATACACAGTAACTATAACCGAGAGTAGTTATTTTTTGTCACACAATCTTTTTTAAACGCTGATGGTCACATTTTTAATCTCAGCTGACAGTTCTGAATTGTTTTCATCTCACGGCAGTTTGTATGGTAATGTAGTGGGTTGGAGCAACAAAGAGTATTGTGAATGCATGTGTTATGTTTCAGAAGATATTCAACTATGTCTGTCATCGGGACTGTTGTGGTGGCTGTGTCTCTCTTGAGTATAGTAATGGCACAAGTGCTGAACATAGAGGATCGTTACTCGGTAAGTAAGTCAATCATATTAACTTAGTGACTGATATTTTCCCCAGAGAAATTTTAAACAAGTTGGCCTCAGAAGACTTGCTATACCTGGAAAACCTAAAATGGTCAGGTAATTTTAATTGCCATGAAAAAACCTGGAATTGTCTGTGAATTTTTCATAGTAACATGAACATTTTTCCAACTACTTTCACTGCACTATCTGTTTTCACATTGTTTTTATGAAACAAAACACAGATGTAGCGCAGTAGTCAATACAGTTTTGCTTACAAAATGTTGATCTTCATTACAGAAATTGGATTTTTTTATAACAGCATTTGTCGTCAGGCTTTAAATTAATAAATGAAGAATCCGTGGGAGGGAGGGCATATGAAGGGTGAATAGAAGTTTTGGTCCTGGTTTAATAAGATAGTAATTTTAATATTTGCCTGAAAATTTTGGAATGTCAGGAATTTCCTATTATCAGGCCTATGACTACTATTAAGGAACTTTTTAAAAATTATTCATGTTTTTATTCCCTTACTTCCTCCAATATTCAAGGAAGACATTGGAATCGGAGATTGACACTCTTGAAGGGTGTGTACAAATTATTTCACCGCAGATATGGGAAAGTTACTCAGCGATAACATTTTCAGTTCAACACAGCCATGAACTATTAAATCCTTAAATAGTTAATTTCTTAGTAACAATAAGAGAGCAAATATGTAACAGGTTTTCCCAATTCTAGTACAGTTTTACTTCGCATACGTATTTGAGAGTAACCTATCTTCTGAAGCAGAAAGAACCTTGTGAACGGTAACTGCTCATTTCAAGCCTGATAAAGAATTGCCTTAATAAAATATAGCAGTACCGAGATATGTACTAGATTATTTGGTAAGGTTTATTTTGCGAGTTAAACAACACAAGAAACTATTATTTTATAAAATGTATTTTTAACTATATTTACATATAATTATATACTTTTTAGTACAATTGTCTAGCCGCTACAAACAGTTATTGTAACGAACAGCGAACCCTCGTCACACGTGCCACAGCTGCATGGCAAGATCATCCAATAACGTGTGACTTAATTGAATACATGTTTAAATCCTGCAAGGAATTGCTTAAAATTGGATAAATCATGTAAATTTCTATACATATACGTGTTGACAGTCGAATAGACTGACTCAATGGCTAATTAAATCACAGACTGACTGCAACAACCCAAACTGCCTGACCTAAGAACGTGAACATTTTTTAATTTCTCTTAGAGCATAGGCAAAATGCCGGTGCATAATATTTCCGAAATCGATACCAAATTGGTAAAAATGTATTAAATGTGTTAATGTGTTTAGAAGAAGTCGGTTGAGCTTATAGATATTGACGGGATTTTTGCTTGAAAATTATGGTTACTAAACTTTTTAATTAGACATCTCAGAGAGTGAAAAGTGGTGAAGTCTGATGAAAAGTGTTTTCAATAAATTGTCTGTATGTCTCGAACTAAACGGGCTGTTGTCGTGGTTGTCGGTTCAGTGAAGCTCTCATAAAACAGTGAAAAGAAGTAAGATATTATTAAGTATGTAAATAACAAATATGTCAACATATAGAGTTGCTTTCTGCCTTTAGGATTATGATTATGTAAATATCCATGAATACTGTAATATTTTTTTTTTATTACAAAGCTTATTACGGCAGTCAAGGGATTTTTTTTTATTTTAAGATTCGGCCGAATAAATGGGTTACAATCGAGATTTTTACTTCAGTTGGAAACCTATACAAATGTCTAAAATGCTTTACCTCTCTGTATAAAGTTCTGGGTAAAATGTATTTACAATAAAATTCATAAAAATGTATTATGACCCTCTGACATCGCTTTCCGAGTAACTGTCCACTTAATAAGCAATCAGCTACGTGGACCTGATGATAGATTAATATCTAGATGTTAAATTATAAAGAGCAACAAACATGCAGGCATACATGTTCGCTATTCATGATGTTGAGGTTAAGATTCCAGTTAAGAAAATGAAGACCTAGGCATTTAAAGATTTTTATGTGTATACGGACGACGTATTGTAATTTGGGACATTAGTAGTAATTATATACAAGTTTCAGCTCACATTTTTATATCATGATTAATTTATGTTTCACAACAATTTTTAAAACTATTTTTTAACTACCTGGAACATAATGATGGTATAATAATTCTTTATAGAATAAACACTTAAGAAAAAACGTAACACCTGGTTTACAACGAATACATTATGCATTGATTGATACTGGATACTGTCACATATTCTAACGTATTTGGAAATTAACAAAAATGTGACGTAACTATTCATATTCATAGGCTAACAGTAAAATATTAAATAACAGGAAATCTATATAAAAATTGATAATATGCTAAATTTGTATTGAAATATTTTACTTTTATAATGTTTAGAGTCCTCTATTGGGAATTTTAACTTCTAATTGTTATGTTACATGTTTGAATTATTAAAAAAAAAAAAAAAAAAACTATCGGGTATTTGATACATTTCTTGTTGTCAATAATCAAATTAATTGTTGTATTTAAATATGCAAAACAGTCAAAATTCGCAATATTCTAAAAACCTAAAACTTAATTAACCCAACGAATCTAATTTATTCTGAAAAAGGCGTAGTAGCCTTCATTATTCTACCATAAAACCGGGTTGTTAGAAACACTGTGGTGAATAGAAATACAATTTTAAAAAGTATAATTTTCTGTACAAATTATTATTTTTTAAAAATTCTGTTATCAGATATGTAAGTTAAAAGAGTTTACAAATGGTTGTTTATTGTAATGTAATATATTTTTAAGCAAAAATTTTTAACAAGGAATTTATTTCTAATTTTATTTCTAATTAACGCAGTATTCCTAATCACTCTGTTTTACGCTACCAACATATAAAATAAATAACTAAATGCTTCTGAATATCTTGCTAATAAGTATCCGGTTACCATCCTTAAGTAGTAATACATGGTGGCTGACTATAAGTAGCTGATAGGCTATGCAGCAGATAGTAATCAGCCAGTTTTATCAGGAGATGGTGTTTCAAGCCAAAGCATTTTCTAAATACGACCAATAAAGTGGAGAAAAGGCATAAGCTTTTCTTTTTGTTTATTCCATGATACATTTATCTAACTAGTATAGATATCGAGGGGATTTTTCTTGCAACAGAATGATTTTTACGGAAATCCCTAAGAAGTTTATCTAAGCTTTTTGCTGGATAAAATTAATTAAACACCAAGGCGAAGCTTAGTTTGTAAACCATTATAAATGGACTATCCGAAAAGCAAGTATAATCATCGATAAGTGCTTTATACGGAGAATGCAATTTTATCTATTCGTAACGTGGAACAATCGCTTTGTTAATTGATTTTGTGTTATTTTACGTGAAGAATGCCGAGCTGCCGACTTACCCTGCCGCGTTAGTAGCAGGCCTAATTCATGAGAAAACAGCCGCGGCCTAACAATATTTATTCTTTCCGGTTATTGTGCAGCGTGTTTTTCTAAAACGGTTTGGCTTAAAAAGAAACCTTCCTAAAACTACGCAAAATTCCTACAACCATAGACGTATGTAGAACATATCAAGTTAATAAACCATGATTTTGCAGATGACGCAAGCGACCCGGGTTCTGTTCCCGACGAGGTCAGTCCCCGAGTTTTGTATATGGGAATGACGTAGTGCGATGCTGCTGGTGGGCCGGTTTTCTCGTGGCTCTCCCGATTCTCCCTCCCCCTTAATTCCTCCGCTGCTCCATACTCGCATAGTTATACCTAGGTGAATTCACTTCGCTATAGCTCTTTCCCCGCTACAGATACTTCGGAAACAGTTGTTTATGTAAGCTCACAAATAAAACACTCCATTATGTGCCAATCTTGAGATCCTCGATGAAAAAGATTACTTTGTTTATCAAACACAGTCCTAACATTATCCAGCTTAAAACACACAACGTGACAACTGTTGAAATACGCATGCTTTCGTTTGTGGTAGCTTTTTCCTTCACTGTAATGTTAACACCAGAACTTGATGGGGATTTGTCGTAAACAAGCATAAAAAAAGTTACCAGCAAAACTGATAAGCCTACTTTCCTCCATGTGGCTGAAAAGTAACCCTGAAAATTAAAACAGTTTACGTAATCTAGGAATATTAAATTATAACAATGGTTTTGATATATGATACACGATATATACTAATGATAAGTCAGCCTGCTAAGTTACATACGAGTAACCAGTTTAATAAATTAAAGGAAAATTTTTCTGTAAAGTCTTTCCATTATGAAAATAAATAAAAATAGCCGCCATTTTCAAAATATTACAGATGGTTGTACAAAAACACACAAGTCAAGTCTGGTTTGTATGCAGTGTATGTGTACCAAGTTTGATGAAATTCTGATAAATATATCATGAGATATGTATTACCGTGCTAAAAATTAAAAAGATGGCCGTCACTTCGAAAACATGAAGACTGGGTGAACAACATGCACAATATTTAAGTCAGCTTTGTATGTAGTATATATGTACATACTTTGGTGAAATTCTGAAATATATTTCCCAAAAGATGTTATACTATTCCAAAAATATACAAATTTACGCCATTGCGAAAATATGAACAGAGGATGAGTGAAATGCGCAAAAGTCAAGTCAGCTTTATATGAAGTAGTTGAGTACCGTAACATACTGAAAAAAAAAGTTTACTAAATTAGGGAATAATAACATAAAAATACCAAAACGGCTACCGTTTTTAAAAATATGTACACAAAACTAACGAAATACAAAAACATCATGCCAGTTCCGTACGTTAGGCCTATATATGCGTAACAAGTTTGATAAAATTCTGAAAAATATTTCCTGAGATATGTTATACTATGTTAAAAATATGTAAATAGCTGCCATTTAAAAAAAAAAAAAAAAGAAAAGGTTAACGAAATACACAAGTCAGCTTTGTGTGTGGTATACATGTACTGAGTTTGGTAAAGTTCTGAAAAATATTTCCTTAGATATATAATACTATGCTCAAAATATAAAAATTGCAACTATTTTGAAAAAATGAACATAGGATAAACTACATAGATAATTATCATTTCACCTTTGTTTGTAGTATATGTGTACGAAAATTGGTGAAATTTAAAAAAAAATTATATTTCCTAAGATATGTTATATTATGCTAAAAATTAAAACATTGCCACCATTTTAAAATATGCACACAGGATGATCGAAATAGAGAATATTCAACTCAGCTTTGAACGTAGTAGATGTGTACCAAGTTTGGTGAAATTCTGGTAAATATTTTCTAATATACGTGATACTATGCCAAAAATATAAAAATTGCCGATACGTTTAAAATTCACAGTATTATTCTCAGTTTTGTTTGCAGTACACGCGGACCAAGTTTCTTAAAGTTCTGAAACATATTTCCTAAGATATCTGATACTATGCTAAACATATTAAAATGTCAGCAATGTTAAATCTAAGAACATAGGATGAACTAAACAAACAATATTCAATTCAGCTTTGTATGTAGAATATGTGTTTTGGTTATTCTGAAAAATACGTCTTTAGAAATGTTGTACTAAGCTAAAAGTATAAAAATGGCCATCATTTCGAAAATATGCACACTTGAACGAAATACACAATTTTCAACTAAGTTTTGTATGTAGTTTATATGTATTAAGTTTGGTATATGTAACACTACGCTAAGAATATATAAATTGCCGCCATTTATAAAATATGCACAGAGGATGAATGAAATATACATTATTCCAGCCAGCTTTGTACGTAGTATATGTGTACCAAATTTGAAGAAATTCTGAAAAATAATTCCTAAGATTTCTGCTACTATGCTAAAAATGTAAAATTGCCGCAATTGAGAAAGTATGCACTCGGGATGAACAAAATACACAATAGTCAAGTTAATATTGTGTGTTTTATATGTGTATCAAGTTTGATGAAAGTCTAAAATACGGTTCCTTAGATATCTAGGTTGACGTAAATTTTTTAAGTGGCAGCTATTTTGAAAATGTGAACATGCTGTAAACGACGTATAAAAAAGTTAGCTGAGATTACAAAGAAATATGTGTGTACAAAGTTTCATGAAATTCGGTCCACTGGTTCAAAAGGGGACACACACACACATACACAGTCACACACAGTCACAGACAAACAGAAAGGTGGACTCATAAGCCTTCTTTTTCCTTCGGAAAGTAGGTTGAAAATAACTTATATATGGACATTAAACGGCCAATATTATGATATGTTCGGACAATGACCGTAATATTAGGAGTGATATTGTGGTATTAAAATTTTTCAATACACACAGTAGCCAACAACCAAAAAACAGAGACAATGCATAATATCAAGAAGAAAACGTGGAATAATACCAGAAACAATTGTGTAACTAAGGTGACTGAAAAGTAAATGAACAGGAATGTAATGAAAATTCTTCCCTTCATCAAAAGAAATCCATTAGATATCAACACAGACATCTGAAAAAATATGGTAATGAATAAAACCACAACATCAGTGTCGACTGTTCGAATTAGAGTATGTGCCCAAGTAATATCCTACGCATGTAACATACTCCTGGTACGTGTTTCTTGACTGCATGGTTACAGTTCGAGGTGGTCACATACACGTATTGTATCTCACATCTGTTACTTTCCAAGTAATGGCCATTTCGCCAAACCGAGTTACACGATGGCCTGGCAGAAGATAAAATAACTCACTTTTGCTTTTGAAGTTTATCAAAATGTTGTTATAAAGATTTTTGGAATTAGTGTGTCACTTAGAATACGTCCCATGACTGGACCTCATGACATTCGAGATTCTGACTGTAAACTGTCCCAACACTAGTCATCCCATATTAGATACTTTCATTTGATCCACAGCATCCCACTCGTGAAGAACTGCACTTGCAAACTTCTGATAACTTTCAAATGTCTTGCGTGATTCCAGGATCTCGTATGTAAACTACAGATGGTCAACTGATTATAGTACATGTTGCTTTATTGCTTCACCTATAGTAGATATCTTGATCACTTATTTAAGACTAGTGCAATTTAAATATTACAATAGAAATCAAAATTCCGCAGTAAAAATAATAGAAACGTTATTAAACTTTCAAACTCAAAAATGCATATTATCTATGTTCATTCTAAGACGAATTATCTGAACGGAAAGCACTAGAATATCGAGGATTCTATTACCTTGACACAAATTTGTAACTAATATACTGTGAACTGAAACACGTAAGTCATTGTTAATTAAATAATATTTATGAGTCGGTAGCCTATATTTTAGATTAAAACGTTAGCCGCCCCATATTTGCTGACCTACATTAAAGTATATAAGCACACGAAACTTGTGGTACGACATTCTTAATTCATGTTAAAATGTAAATCTTACTGATCAATGTTTATCACATTGTTGATTACTCTGAATATTTAACAACGTTTCATGGTAGAAACATTATGTATGACAATTTTCTAATTGTATTGTACCATTCACAAGTGCGAGCGGTATTTCTCTATAGCGATTAGAAAATCTTGTACTTTATGCTTAATACCGTGCACATATAAATCAGTGATATTTTATTCAAATAACTGTTAAAAAAATAAAATAAGAATAAAATTGTTACTTACGTGTAACATTTATGTGAAATATTTTAGCATTATTTAGACCAAAACTCCGGTAATTATAGCAATATTGTAAAATACAGTAAATATTTCGAGGACTTGCTGGACCGTCTTTCGTTATTATTTGTATAAATGTTATTGTTATTGTGTATTAGCTTGATGTAAGCCTAATAAAGGCAGACTCGTTTACTAAGGTTGAATGAGTGAGTGAGAGATTATGGTCAGCACTTAACATCGAGGTCTTCAGCGCTGGTGAGTGGTGACATGCATGAGGTGAGTTTGGAGCAGCGCCGAAATACAAGAGCGAGAGAAAAGGGAGATACCCGTGTGATGTTTCTATTTGTATTATTATTTGGTAGTGTTTGGTTATAAAAGGTGTAGGAATTGGGTAGCCAGTGTAGCAGTGTGGAATGTCTAGGTAACCTTGAGTATTCACCAGTTGTACTCGTGTATTGCATACCGATACTTTCTTACCACTCTTCGTGAAGAATCTATCGATGCCCACGTCTAGAACCCTAGATGCATGTGCAGAACAGTAATACCAGCAAGAACCTTGGAATAAGAGTGACTTAAGAGACCGAAACCAATCTAAATTACCAGAAATAATTCATTCAATTGCTAGAATTTGAAATCATTAATTTATTTAAGATTCAGGAATCATAGAAAATAATGAAAAATAATTTATTTAGCTGACAAAATATAGGTAGAGAAAGGTAGTTATGAGCCTTAATTTTGTATTACCGCATACTTGACAAAATATAATTAGCTTGAAAAGTACTTCACGAAAATTAAAATATGTTGAAAAATGTTTAATTTATTTCTAGACAAATAAAAATCGAATATTTCTGGCAAACAACGTAACTAATTAAGCAAATAAAATTACGTTACTGCGATCGTCCGTCTGGCTACTCAATGATCTTACTTAGTTTCAAACACACATTAACTCTTTGCTAGAAAATATTAAAATTGTCCGCGGCTATACTCTAACTCACCTGAGTAGTAGCATTGAGCTCCTAGAAAAACTCAAGACTGATGAGTATATTTACTAGCCATTCCAAAAGAAATCTAAAATCTTCATAATAGTGAAATTTCAAATGTCCGAGATTAGATAAAACATCAATTTCTCTCGTAGAAAATATGACACATCTTAAGTCGTATGAAAAGAGCGGTGTCATACCAGTCCTCGCTTACGCCCGTACGTGGTGATGGCGTCTTACTAGTATCAGCAATTTCTTTCTTGATCACTCAAATAAATTAATTAAAGGTCTCGTGGACTCCTATAAAATATGCCCATAGCCATCATATCCTTGACTCGCTTTTTTACCTCCAAAACTAACAAAAATCATTAGGATGGTGCTATCTCTAGCGAAGCTAGCGATGCGCGGAGAAAATCACGCCATTCCGGTATCGAAACTGGGCAAAAACTTCTCTAATCTCGGACTCCTCGCTCTTGGCTTCACACAGCCCCTCCAGCATACCCAACGAGGTTTACTGGTCTTCGAGAATAAAACCGAATCGCGTAACGACTCAAAACACGAATATGAAAACAAACAGAAATACATAACTCAAAATAAAAGAAATTAAAAATAAAATTAGAATTTTGGATGTGAGACATAGCCTGAAATAAAAAAAAAACAAGTTATAATACTGGTTGAAAACTGAGTGATATTCTCAAAAGGTAGTTGTTATTTATCATTACATTAATAAGTTGTGGCTAACGTACAACATGCTAGTCACTTAGCTAAACAAGATACTTTGTAACGTTTAAATAGGATCAAGATACAGTTTACAGCTGTCATGTTCACAGGTAGGAGGTCGGGAAGAATCCCAACTTCTTGCTGCACTGAAGGGAGTCAGCCAAGCTCTGGGGTGTTACGGAGACATTCTGAGCTCACAAGCAGAGAAGAGCAATACTGCCCTGGAGAGATTCGGAGACATTCTGAGCTCACAGGCAGAGAAGACCAATAATGCCCTGGAGAGTTTCGGAGATCTTTTGCGGGACTCTGTGAGGTTACGTAACCAAGAAAGCGATACCTTGGCGGAAGTGGAGAGGCTTCGGAAAATGGTAAGTGCGGCAACTGAAATCACATGCGTCTTTTTACTCTCTTAAGTTTACATTAGCTATGCTCTGGATTTTAAACTGTATAATTCAGTAAATGAGATATGTTACGAGCAGTTAGCCTAATGTCAGACAAAGCCATGTTTTCACATGCTGTTAAATCGCGCCGGATTTGCGTGACTCATTTTTAATATACTGTTTCGATACACATAGTGTCAAGTAGTCAAAATAACAGTGAAGCTCCCCATACGCTGTATTCAAGAGGCTTACATTCAGTGAAGCCTTTATTCCTGTCTATGCAAAGTACCTTATACAGAATAAGTCGAACCCATTTCAAATAAACTTACCCGTGTACAGGAAATTACCATAGAGTTAAAACCAACGAAACATGAAACAATAAGAACCGAAATTTGAATCTTTCACTTACATAAAAGATTCAACAAGGGGCCACAGATATATGCTACACACTACTCATCCCTCTTAAAGAGCTGCCTACGAACTGCACAAACTGCGCTGCAGTGTGTTCATAAATACGATAATATTTCAAACAAAAATATTTCAAATATGCTCATGTATCTACAAGAGAAAAAAAAGTTCACTTCATACGACGACGGTAAGGCATTTTCAAAGTGACACGTCAGTAAGAAAATATCATTTCGAAGCTCTTTCAAATAACAAAGATCGGCTTTTTCAACATGTCGTATTTGAAAAGCTACTCATAGGATTTGTGTGAAACTACTGTAGAAACATGCAATGGACTTTGCTTAAAAATCTGCACCATTAAAAAGATAGGAACACCAAATAAGGTGTCAGCCGGGCGAGGTATCTACGACGCCACTTCACGCCGTTTTAGTGTCTTGCAGTAGAGGCGATACCGCACCAGATGAGCCGGTCAACATCGCCCATGGCGCCGTGCCTCACTCACACAAACACATGGCCAGTAGGCGGATGCATTTAACGTGTCTGTGAATATCTTTGGCAATGTTTCCAGAGGAATTTGTGCAGTTCTTCCTTTATGATCTTCATTGTCGCCGTGTGCTTGCACTGTAAAAAGAGTATAGTTGCAGGAACCATACTTGTGCTAAAATAGGGACAACAAAACAGTTTGGTTGTTGGTACTACTCTGGACAGTTCCTTCAACAATCTGTTTTGTAGAAGAAACAAAGAGCCTTGTTGGTTTTACACACCAGATGGTAACTTCTACAAAACAGATTGTTGGAGGAACTGTCCAGAGTAGTACCAACAACCAAACTGTTTTGTTGTCCCTATTTTAACAGAAGTATGGTTCCTGCAACTATACTCTTTTTTCAGTGATGGTCTGCTTCGAAGCACACTTATATTTGAGGTAATCCCAGAGGAAGAAATCACACACATAAATATGAGGTGATCGAGATGACCAGCTGATATCTCCAAATGTGGTTGGGAAACCTCTTGCCCAACAGTTGCATCGTGGCCGACATTGTATGGCAAGTGGCTCCATATCCTGCTGAAACAAATACTGTGTTAGGTTCGTCTCCTAGTCAACTGGCAGTAACAACTGTTGCAGCATATCGTGATATCAAGGAATAGCGTCACTGGTCTCTTAGTCATGTTCTTTAAAGATGCAACACAAACATAAAACTTTCGTCTGTACACTTGTTGAGCAGTAATAACAGAATCGCCATTTGCGATGTAAAGCTGTATCATAGCCGCTCTTACACGCCCACAGTAGTGTAACTAACGGAGAAAAATGTCACATAACACTGAGCTCCATGACTTGTAATAGATTTAACTTTAACTGTTGTTTATGACATTTAGTCTGGTCTGGAAAAACTAGAGACAGAAAATTTCCCCAAAAAGTTGTTTGCCCCAGCTTGTTTCGAGCTTTGCATACACATCTGTATCTGTGCTTCCTGGGCACTGATTTTATTTTTATTTTATTTTACTTTTAGCATCTTGTGTTCTCTCAGAAAATCACATACGTATGGTATGTCAGTGTACCGAAAGTTACAATTTTATAGGAAGTCTTCCTTGCAACATTATTTTGCGGTAAACACAACACAATTTGGCGGTGACCACAATATTGTAGTGGTGACAGCAAAATGTTTTTATAGTGACCACAAAATAATTTTTGCAGGGTAAATATACACAACATATTTTGTATCTGCCACAATATATGCATTTCCTTTATGACAGTGTTGTGGTTGACACAGTAAAATGAGATGTGTCTCTGCAGAAATTCACACAGCCAACAACACCGCAAGCGTAGGGAGGAGGCAATAGCCCCGAAACATCCCCCGT
>PNEQ01064408.1:0-11446 GCA_003012365.1 Medauroidea extradentata | reverse complement strand
CTATGCATATTCACGCCCCGATTATTCGTTCAGTAACTGCTCCTCAGTATAACATCAAACAATTAACGAATATCCGGCACTTGAATATGCACAGGGAGATGGATTCTAGCACGCGGGTCATTGAATTCGTGAAATTATCCTTTCCCTATTATTTGTATTTCTCTTAAAAGCTAGAGAACGTACACCAAAACATATACAATTTAGCAGCCTTGATTTGCTTGGTTTATTATGTTTACTTGACAGATTATATAAATATAATATTTTATTGCAAAAAAAATTATATGCATATGTATATCTTTATTTATTTAAACACCCATTGCTTATGGCTTTGTCAGTCACCTAGTCAATTTGTCAATCAACGAAATCTAAATTTTAATTATGAGAACTTACACACTTCTTACTTTCAATTCGTTTGTTTCTTTGTCTCGTATACCAAAAATTTGGATACGAGATGTGTTACTTGAGTAAACAAAGCTTCGTCAACATTTTTTTTTATTATTTATAAAATTATCGCATACAGAATCCCAAATTATGCGTAACGGCTCACAATTCAAATTGACCTTTGAAAATAAAAATAACGAACGTTAATAGCTGCGTGTATGAGTATGTACTTCAAAGGGTTTGCCTTAGTCTCTCATCGTCACGTAGGCTCGAGCAAAGCCACAGTTGACTGAACAACCAACCGATAACTTCCTCATTGTCCTCATTGCAAGCTATTGAACTCACCAACCCGAAGAATGCACAGTCATATATTGGATCTTCTAGGCCAGTGACTGTATTTCTAAAGCACATTATGCCAAAACCTATATTGTTCACACCTGGTTTAACTTTAAATATTTCTTGATAACTTAGGCAAAAACTTGCTCGATTAGAAAACAACTCAATACGATACCATGGTACGACTTATGGTCATTAACTTTAGTTGGTATTATGATATGCTCACCACGGTTGTTACTTTAAAAACTGTGGCTAGAAACATTTAACATGCGTATAGTAAGTACAATCTTTAGCTGATCTAGTAGCTGTAAACTATATGGAATTTTAACGCAGAGAGATCATGTTACATATTCCAGCGTTAGAAAAGTTTCTGATTAACTGAGTAACCAGCATGTTCACATTCAGTCAATTACTTAATATTATTATTTACAAATATATCACCTTTTTTTAGGTATACAACAGAATTTGTCCCCCGCAATAGACGGGACTGCATTTATTTTTGTTACATGTCGACTAATTGCAAAAGTAATATTGGTTGTATTCTTAGTTCATGTAAGAATACCGTGTTACATGAGAAGTCATGTTATGACAGTTCTGACACAATGAAATGGCGAGAAGAAATTACGATCAGTAAATTACTGATAGCATTCGGGGATATTTTATGTATGTTTCATGATGAACGAAATTCTAATTAAATATTGCTAGAAGCAGAGGAGGTCATTTATTCACATGTTTGTAGATGTCACTGACATTCTTGTCAGGACCTGCCAGCAGTTAACCCACTTCTTGTCCCTTCCATCATCTATACTTATTACAAATTAGCACTTAAAATAAATTGTACTGAGCATTAAAAACTTATTTTAACGTTTATATTTGTGTCCTACTGACTGTGCACATTGATTCGTGGTAGCTACCTCAATGATAAATAGATATAGTCTTCCAATATATATATATATATATATATATATATATATATATGCGTGTGTGTATGTATGTATGTATGTATTAGGAAGAAGGAGGGATAGAAGATAGGGGTGGAGAGCAGTAGAGAGGAAGAACCCTTGTAAAACTGAATGATAAAACAAATTTTCGTCATTAGCTCCGTGATATGGTAGAGGTGTATCTCAGTGGCTGTAGTAGAAGTCGGATGTTCTCCACCATGTTTTAAAATAGTTATCTCGTCTAGGACGAAGAATGGTTCTCTTAAATATAAGTACTTCGTCTAGGACGAAGAATGGTTCTCTTAAATATAAGTACTTACGTGAGAAACTTTAATTAACAAGTGTTTACATTTTATGACATTTAAAAATATAACAGTATTTATGCTTTCACACAGATGACAGGTTGCAGAAACACAGCCGCAATTTTCCAAAATGGCTGTCTTCATATAAGCCAACACTTGACAGCCATGGATATTTCTGACTTTTGGGTTAAAGTCAAGGTCATTCAAATACAATATAGTGGCTGTGATGCCATCAATGATGCACACAGGTCTGAAAATACCAGAATGCTATTGGCAAACTTCGGATCCTGGATCCCACTCCCCAATCACTTCTGACAGAACTGCCATAATATGACTACTTGTATTACATGGGGGTTCGTATTATGGTATTATTGTTTCCTCATTTGTCCAATTATCTCGCTATCGACTAAAATTAAAGTGCTACAGATTTGTATTGAGATTCCGGTGCAAATGAATAAAATTATTTACACTATCGAAGAAAATATTTTTATTTGCTCATAATTTTGATAAATTCCCGTTTAATTTAATAATCGGAGTATAGGGCTAGAAATATTCTTCCTAGCATTATAACTGCGAGTAGATCCTACAATTCAGAAGCAAATGGATGAGTTGTTCAGGAAATACTAGTTGTTTGTGGGCAGTTGCACATTTTTTATTCGAATAATTACCGTACGAGCGATAAGGGAGTGGAACCTCTTATCGCTTTCTTCACACGGCAGCTTGATTACATTAAAACCACTAGATCTCCCACTCATAAAATTGTTATTAAAATTACATTACAATTATTTTTTAAGCATCTTGCCTTCAATAATCGTGTATAATAAGTGTAACTATAAAACGATTCGAACAAAGGACGACATAAATAACAACATTTTAATGACAGTAATAATAATTTTATTACCTATCACTAGTAGTGACACGTAAAGTTAACTTATTATTTGGCAAAAAGATAGAATCCACAACCTGTATATCATGAACACACTCCGTGAAGGTATTGGTTCTAGGCCTCAGTATCTTTGAGTTTCTTTATTAAAGTATAGTGGGTATTTACAGTTGAATATACATTATTGGCTGAAGAAGTCCTTCAAGCCGTCTCACACTAACTGCCGGCCAATAGCTGTAGTCAGACGATTATTATATATTAAATTACAGGCATGCCTATTGTCAGATAGTAGCGTGAAATTTGCAAGTCACTCTGGATTACATATATGCAAAATTTCCGTAATTTTCTACCAGCAGACTTAAACTCCTACGGAGTTACGCTAGTTTGTCGTCTCACATTAGCATACAATACCGTGACCTGCCACGGACATTGCCTCTAACCAATTATTAAAAGTTTATTTGAAGTTCTATTGTAGAATGACCAACCGCCTACAAAGTAACCACACACATAACAGACACATGGAGGTTAGTTGCCAATGATATCACATATGTTACTATAGTATGTACACAACATGAAGTCTTGCCTATCACCCACTTATGATGATGTGAATATCTAAAGACCCTACATTACATTAAATGTGCGTGTATTTTGCTTATTTATATGGCATCGGCTTATATTGCTCTCCCTTGGCGTCTAACTGTACAACACTGTAGCATGCAATAGTCCTACGAATGAATTACTTGTTAATTACTGGCTTGCAGTCGTCAAAGTCATGACTAAACAGCTGTTACCCAGTCTCAGAAGTGACAGTGAATTATACACCCTTGGTTTTCTACCTGACGTTGAGTAATTCCACGAAATAGTTTTGTTCTCTAGTAAAGTAGCAGCGGCGAAACATTTTGAAAAAACACTAAATATTACATGACACTGTAAGTGAGGGTGACCTCGGCTATGTGGGTGGGACAAAGATATTTTTCATTTTCTCTCATTTGCATAACCACAGAAGTAATTATTTCAAACTATGTTTTCGTCACTGTATGTAAATATTGTGTAAATAATGTACAGGTAGATGAGCTCACGCGGGAAAGCAGCGATCAGAAAATGCAGCTTGCGGTTAAAGATCAAAAAGTGGACGAGCTCACACGAGAAAACAACGATCAGAAATTGCAGCTTGCGGTTAAAGATCTAATGGTGGACGAGCTCACGCTAGAAAACAGCGATCAGAAAATGCAGCTTGCAGATAAAGATCAAAAGGTGGACGAGCTTACGCGAGAAAACAGCGATCAGAAAATGCAGCTTACAGTTAAATATCAAGAGGTAAGAAAACATACTTTAGTGTAAGTTATAAAACTTTATGTCTATGCTACAACCCCAAATGTTTTGGTTTGAAGAAATGTTAAAAAAATTTTAGAATAATTAGTTTATATATTAAATTGTTATTATTATGTAATTCATTTAAGTCATCCCAATTTAAAGTTATAAAATAAATTTTTTTTTTTAATTTCACAAACACACAAGTAAACCATTTGTGATGAGCAATTCTGCTAACCATTTATACAACTCCACCGTTCATCCACCGACAGTAAAATGTCTTGTGCTTTTCTGTAAAATCATAGTCTAATGAGCAAAAAATAACAGCACCCAAAGCTTATATACCTGACATTATGTTTAACCAAAATACTGACAAATGCTGCCATACTTAATTATGTTTGATCAGATTTGGATAAAGTGTCTTATAAGATACGGGTAAAGCATTATGGCATCAAAATTAACTGCATGTAACAAAAAAATAATGAGTTTGCTTTTAGACATATATTTTGAGAAGATTGGCAGGATGGGCCTATCAGGAGTTTACCAATATCTTATGGCAATAGTTGCTTGTAAATTCAATGATAACGGGTATTTGAAATATGTATGTCAGTAGAAGCCAGCATTGTTCAAATGAATGTAATGCAAAATGTTTCCGTAAGTTCACATGCAAATAATCCAACTAGTAATGTGTTCACAGTTAATTCGAACCAGCAGACCAAAATAGGCAGTTGTAGGCTGGTACTTAAGCGTAAGTGGTTACGATCATTGTCGTGATAAAACATGTCCCGCACAAAACAAAACATGTCCACAGTCGCATAATAATAATCACTTTGAAATTGTGTATAAAAATTCGTCAGTCAGTTATTCAGAACACAAAGAAATTAGTTGGGTTCACACCAAGCAAGTTATGTTACTCTTGATGAGCAGTCATGCTTACAGCAAAATGAAGAAATCTTAGAGCTCAGTAATAAATTGTATGTTGCTGAAGTTGGAAACCATAGTTCACTAGATAAACGGTCATGGTGGGAACCCATTATCATTCATTTTTAGATAGACACAGCTACTCAAATGAACATTTTGTCAATTATATTGCTTCAGGATCTGTGTATCAACATAAATTATTTCAAGAGGAAAGGCCATCCCTAAGTGCTTATGGAAAATTTGAGATACCTTACCTAGAGTCTGTGTCATTGCTGTGTGTGGTGCATGATACAGCACACCAGTTACAATTTGAAGTCGTAGATGTATCCTAAGCTGTTCGTCTAGTGAGTTTGGAAGTGTACCAGGAGCTACACTTGGTACAGCACGTCAGAGTCCTTGATCAGCACTTGGTAGGTAGTAAGGAGCAAATACTGGAAGAGAGGCATGTTTTGAGGTAACAAAGTTGATTGTTTTCACTCCAACAGAGTTTGATTTTAAGATTTGCCTAGATGACAAGAATATAAACAATGCCATTCATAGTGAAATGCACCCGATTCCTTCACAATAGGGGCTTGCAGAAACACTCGGGTGATTTAAGTACCTTGCCATAAGTAATCTATCTAATAGATCTTAGCAGGTACCCCTGGATAAGCTAGCTCAGAACTGTTTTGCTTTGTTTCTACAGTTGGCAGGAACAAATTTAATCTTCTCCTATTTGGTCTGAGTTGGGAGTCTAAAATTTTCCAGAAAAAGGAAATGAAATTTTCAGTGAAGTTAATAGGGTAGAAATCTACTTTGATAATACAATTGTGCGGGCTAATTCTTAGGCTGAGTGGGAAATTGGATATTGAATGGAGTAAGAGAGGGAAATATGAAATTGGCAAAGTCCAAATTTATTATAAGTTTTCTTGTGTAAGCTATTTAGAGAACATAATTTCATCTCAATGTATTGAAAAAGACAGAAAACATGTTGATGCTATTTTAAAGCTGCCAAGGTCTACAAATAATACAGAGTTATTATACTGTAGTTCCTTGGTCGTGTAAACAGTGGGGTCGCTTCAATTGTAAAATGGAAAATATCTCTGCACCTTTAAGGACTTTTATGCACGACAGTGTACCCTGACAATGGCCAAATGAGCGATAGGTGGTGGTAGCTCTAACGAATATTATATATTGTGCAACCTCTTCCAGGTGTATGACTCCAACATGTAACCGGTAATCCAAACTGATACCTCCTCTCTGGGAATTGGTTGTTGTATTTTCCCAAATAATAGGCCAATTGTGTTTTCTTCTAGAAACTTAACTAGCACTGAATAAAAGTGGGCCCCTATTGAGCAAGAGTTTCTAGCTGCTAAGTTTCGTTGTGAAAGGTTCCGCAAGTTCACATACAGGAGGCCAGTTATAGCTCACAGTGGCCATAAAGTACTGGAAATTGTATAAAAATGGTATTTGAATTCTCTTGTACCTAGTCTTTAAAATATTCGTTTAAATTCACTACGATAATCAGTTACAATGGTCCAACAACCAGTGCATGAAATGTACATTGCCCCACACACTGTCTCGCGCATCCTTGGAGACTACAGAAATGTCAGAAGACTTACAGTTTTCTGTACACTCCCTTGCAACCAATCTTCCCTTCTCCAAGGTCAAAAGAGAAGATTCGAGAAGCAAGTGCCAGGAATCTCTAACTGTGTGTTCTTGTATGTTGTGTGAGGCTTGGCAAATTAAAAATTTTTTTTTGCCTGATTGTTGATAAGTGTTCTGGAAGCTATGACATTGGTTAGAAGTTGAAGAATGGTTGTTTTTTGCAGTGCTAAATCTATTTGTTCCTTTAGCATTCATACCTTCCGTGCTACAGTTGATTCACTTACCAATTTTCGTATCGGTACGTGTAAAGTCAGTGCAAGGGATGTTTAATAGGGGCCCAAAATGGCGAATACAGTGGTTGTGAAGTGTGCCAGGCTAATAAAAGGGCCAAAATCAAATAGCCATTGATTTATCATCCATTCTTGATAGGCCTAGGGTCCAGTTAGTTACGGACAAACTGTAGTTTCTTCAGGGAAAAATTTTATTGGTCATTGATTACTACAATTCTAAGAAAGTGGAGGCCAAACTATGAGAATCGAAATCCGCAAGGGAAGTTAAAAGGAAGTACAAATGTGTGTTTGCTACCTTTGGCAATCCAGATTTTCTAATTTCTGACGATTTACTTTTCAATAGTTATGAGTGCAGGCAGTTTGGTGAGTGCTGTAATTTAAAAGTTAGAACCACCAGCCTATATTATCCGCAGGCAAATGGGCCAGCTGGAAAGACAGTTGGTATTGCTAAACACAGGCTAAGTAAAGTGACATAGTATGAAATTTCCTTGTCGTTGGAACTTTAGTGCAGTAATGTCCCAAGCACTGGAATTGGACTGCCCCTAGCCACAGTGTTGTTATATCGGCACTTGAAGTAAAAAAAAATTTCCACTCATTCCGACCTGTTAATACCACAAAATGGCATTCATGCAGACGTGCCTGCTAGGCTAAAACACGTCAGGAGACCCGAAAGCACTATTTCTATTAAAAATACTAAATCCATTACTGATATCTGCCCGGGTCAGTCAGTCAGAGTTCAGCTCGGATATAAGTGGGCCCCAGCAACAGTTCTCAATAGGTATGATGTACCGTGGTCTCACTTGCTCAAAATACTTCAAACCACAATCTATCGGAGAAACAGGAAACATTTAATGGCTGTTCCTAAAAGTTATGTTAGTAATGACACGTTGCGCATGGAAACTGTAGTCGAACAACGCAGTGAAACAGAGGTGATAGAATATTATTCTGACCGTACTACTAGTGGAGTTGATCTGGAATTAAGAGATAGCTTGTTCCAAGAATTGAGGCCAAGCAGGGTCATTAAGAGTCCCTAATATCTGAACTACTACGTGATATAAGTTTGTAACATAACCTAAAAATTATGACAATTGTTTTATGAATGTCATGAATCATAATCTGTAATATTGTTAAATAATTATTGTTATTGTAAGGAGAAATAAAGGTGTAAAATTCCAAGGGCATGCGTGTGTTACGACGCAGATGTAGTTCCCGTTAAGCAGGCCTATTTCTTACTTTTTGCTAAGCAGATATTATTTTTGTAAATAACGTGTTACTTAAATGAGGAAGAAGTTTATGAAAGTTCAAATCATTGTAATTAATTATATTTTTGTGATCATCCCGTCAGTGTATACTTGACTGGCAATTGTACTGCGATCTCTTTTTCAGTTAATTTGAATAATTTTTATATTAATTAAGGGAGATGATTTGTTGTGAAGGTTAGCAAGGTAGATGATCAAGAGTGCACAAAGGCTACGTGATGATAGTGACTGGTAAATGTATGGAGGCTGATTAATGTCCTTCGGAAAGTATACCTTGTGCTATTTTTTTTAACATTTATAATAAAGTTTCGACCTAATAAAAATACCATTCTGAGTATTAACAACTATGACGAGTTTTCAGTCTGCACGTTAAGGAGAACATCTACTAAGTGCTATACTAGGCGAGGATGAAACTACAGGGGCTCGCTATAATTGCCTACCACAGTATGGGAATGGAGGATAACACAACACACAGTCCTGAACCTGTGATTTAACTGCTAATTATCCTACTTGGCCGGGAATCGAACCCGGTGCACTTGGACCAGCAGCCAGGATTTCTTACAACTGAGTCAAGAGACCAGGGAATAGCATTATCATTGATATATTATTTTGCATTTCCCTTCTTAGAATTTATAAAAATGTGCGTACGACTTGTGAAGATATAATGTAAATCACAGCTCACCTTCACAACCGATGTTCAAAGTGCGTCCTCTAACTTCAATGCAGGAGTTACAGTGCCGAAGCTTGATGTGTCACACTTGTGGGAAAGCATGTGGCTCATGCACGCTTTATTTTTCGTTCCTGTAAGTCCTCTATGTTTTAAACGGCGTCTCATAGACTTGGTACTTAATGTGGTCCAACAAAAATAAGCTACAAGTTTTCCCATGAGTGCGAGGCAACATACTTCGGCACTAACAGCTGTGTTGAAGTTGGGAACCTGCACTTCAAATGTACGTTGTGAAGAGGACCCTTACACTCTTAATATTAGTATGCACCGAGATACCTGTGGCCTCATTATCCTGGTTCCTACTCGGCTGGGATCACTCATCCTCTCAGTCACTAGACTGGTGCCTCGGAGAGCGAGGAATACAAATATCAGCACTATCAGCACAATTTGGCGAGTGCCATATCCGTACCCATGTTCACTGAAAAGAAATTCTCGTTTTGTGTTATATAATCTCCACAATGTTTACCACCACTAATACCTCTACCCCTTGAATACGTAAATACGTTTAATCGCACTAAAATTGTAATATGTGTTAGTGTAAGCAAACAAAAGCTCTATCAGTTCACATAAATGTGTAAAAGAATTTAAGGTAAACCGACCACATATCGTGATATACCTTATACCATGATGTTTCACACTTCATCCATCAGATTGTTGGGTAAAAACAACTTGATTTAGTTAGGATAAAGTAATATTTAATGCAGGAAATAAAGCAACACGTACCAAGTATATAATACAATTAACTACTGAATTATTGCTACATTTAGCATTGTGTTGATGCGGGTATTCGAAACTTTAGTATCACGATGTAGGGTGCGTTTACCACAAGCTGAAAAGTGTATTTTTGTTATAATTTATCTCATCCTTTTAGGTTCAAGACCTGGAGAAGAGACTGAATGAGTCACAGAAACTTGCAGAAAACCTTGCAGAACAAGTTAAACTCCTGAATTCTAAGGTAAGCGTCTTGTTATCTAATGCAGAACTTCACTCAATTGTTAAAAATAATAATAACCATTTCCAACTTGTACGTTAGGTACGTTACTTAATATACTTTAAGTGGCACTAACGTTAGTCAAATGCATTCTGCCAAGCTGTACATTCTTACTTACGCATACTTTGCTTGACAAAACCAGTATATAAGTACAGTAAGATATAAAGAGAAATACTACAATTATCAAGAAGACAGTAAATAACGAAATACCAGTTTGACGAAACAAATAACTGTGACAGATTTTGCAGCACGTATTAAATTATTACTGATACAAAATAACATAAGCGTGTTAACAATATTTCCGTTCATAATTTTCTCCACATTGGATTTTTATAAACACCATGTTAGCGATACATTATATTAAAAGAATACATCTATGTTTCACGTACTTTTAACAGTAACGTTTCATAAGATCTTGGTCTGTAAATTAAATGTGAATAAAGTGACGTTAATCTGCGACCGTGGCTAGATTATTAGGACAGTAGTATGATAGACGTTAATAAAACTATGAATATTGTGTACTGAAATGAAAACCAAAAATCTAAAACTAACTCTAAAATGTCCATTCAAATCATTTTCTCTATTCAGATCACACATATGGAACGGAAATGGTACGTGGAAACTTGCCATCGGACATCTAACGATTGCTAAACGCTAGTACGCTTATCGTCAAAGATACCAAACGCTCGTTTATTTAATTTTTTTTACCCGTTTTTCTGACGAGCTGCACAGAATGGGGCGAGTCGTATCAGTCCTTAAAACCGAGCATTTAAGCCTTATTTACAATAAAACAAATTCTTAATGCTAAGTAACTAATCAAAAGATGGACTTAAAACATATCTTTCATGGCATATATAAACAAAAGACGCACAATAACAGCTTATTACAATTCTTGTGTAGGACGACGAGATTTGAACCACACATACTGACCTCGCAACAGAGAACTGGTCTAATATAACTAACTGCACTTTAGCCCTGCTGAATCAGTATCATTGAAGACCATTATGAAGTTGTCGTGATGAAACTATCTGAGAGATATTTACACTGTCAAAGTAAATAACCGCCAACTGATACTTATACTTTGTTATTTTGGTTGTACGTTTAAATTTTCAGGCAGCGCCAGAGAGCTGTACTCCTGAGGAATTGCTGAACTGTGGACCACAACAGAAGAATGTAAAGAAAGAGGTAATGTAAGGAATTATACATATGTGTGAATAAAATATTTCCTGTACATATATGTGTGTGTATGTACACACACACATATATAGGTGTGTGTGCATATATATATATATATATATATATATATATATATATATATATATACAGGGTGTATTTGAAATGAGTTTACAGGTCAACGGGGTGATGTAGACGACGCCGAGACAATTACGTTGATATAGGACACGTAAGGTCGGACACGTCTGGAAATGCCCGAAAAGTGGCTCACAAAATTGAACGTTTCGGCACATGCGAACAGCTGCCACGTGGCTCACACAGCAGCAACGGAGTTATTCTCGTGC
>PNEQ01064407.1:0-55237 GCA_003012365.1 Medauroidea extradentata | reverse complement strand
CTATGAAGTGAGTGTTGTGTGTAGTTAGTCTGTCTAGGTCCTCATCTGTTAGTGGGTTTCCTGGTGATCTATATACTGCTATGCATGTAATACTTGTTCCTGCTGTCTGCACTGTAACTGCTGTTGCGTCCATATGTTCTATTTCTGGGAGTGTTATTTGGTGGTGCTGAATTGTGTTTTTAACTAGTATGGCTGTTCCTCCTTTTAGTCGTTGTGTTTGGTCATTTCTATGTATGTTGTAGTTGTATATGTTTAGTCTGTTGTGTGGTTTTAGTCCTGTTTCATTTATAAGTAAGATGTCCAGTCCGTAGGTTTCAATAGTCTGTTCCAGTTCGTAGACCTGTTTCCTTACTCCGTTGGCATTCCAGTACATGAGTCGTAGAGTGGGAGGCATTTGTCGTTCAGTCATAGTGTTGTGCCAGGTAAGTCGCAATAGACTCTAGTATAATTCTGCGTCTTCGTCCTTTGTCTGTTGTTGCCCTGGCCAGTTCCATGTAGGGTCTGAAGTGTGTTAATATGTCCAGTATTAGTGGGTCTTGTAAGAAGTCTAGAAGTTCTTTCAGTTCCCTTGCTGTGTCTGTAGCAGTTGAGCTATTTTTATCTGTGGTTCCTTTCGGTTGTCTGTTGTCCTGTGTCTGTCTTATTGTGTGATCTGGTGGTGGAGAAGGAGGTGGTGTTGGCTTGTGGATGAGTGGGGGTGGTTTTGGAGTCTTGTGCAGGGGTGGGGTGGAGGGGGCATGAAGGTTTTGCTTGTGTCTGTTTGTGTCTGTTGGGTCAGCGGTATGGTTCGTCTCTGCCAGTAGTTTCCTGTGATGGTAGGGAATTCTCTGGTGTCTTGGAGGTTTTGTGTCGTCTGTTGTACAGGTTCTGGCTGGTTGACTTGTCTTTGTTTCTGTCTGTTGTTTTTTGCCTCTAGGTATGCTGTGCACTGTCTGTAGTTGGCTGGGTGGTCGCCCTTGCAATTTACACATTGTGCTGGTTCAGTCCTGGGTTTTGTACATGTCTTCGAGTCATGTAGTTCCTTTTTGTCGGTTTGTTTGCATTTTATGCATCTTGCTGGCCAGGCGCAGTTGTTTTTGGTGTGTCCCCATCGTTGGCAGTTTGCACATTGTGGTATATCATGGTTTCGTGGTATGTACCCCTCCCAGTACACCGTCGTGTTGTTGATTGTGTCAATGTTGTATAGTGTGTCTTTTTCAAAGTCTGGTACAATTACTTTGAAGATGCCAAGTTTTCTGATCGTCTGTTTCTGTCCTTGTCTGGTCTTGGCTGTGAATTGTTCCATGTAATGAAGGTGGATGCCTTTGTCTTGTAGCTCCTGTCTGACTATGTCTGAGTCAATAGTCGGAGGTAGTCCCTTCTTGATTGCTGCATGTGTCCTTTCTTGTCTCGGTGAATATGTGTGGAAGTTGATTCCCTGGTCTTTCAATAGGTCTTTTGTTGTCATGTAGGTGGCATGTGTTGTTGTCAGTACTTTTATTCCCTGCTGTGTGAAAGTAATTTTGAACTGTTTTCCAATTTCAGCTGTCAGCAGGGAAATGAGTCTGTTGTAGTCTATTGTCTTGTCAATGATTATGGGTACCATGTACTTTGTCTCGTCCTCTGTTGTCTGTTTTGAGCTGCCTTGGAGCTGATTGTTTGGTGCTGTTTTGTTTCTTGTCACGGTACTTTTCTTCTGTCTGGTGTCTTGTCTGTGCTTTGCCTGGTCATTTTTCTTCTGCACTGTCTCGGTGTCTGTTGTTTCTCGTTCGTTGTCTGAGTCTGATAGTGCATGATACTTGTTTTTTTGTGGCTAGTGGTTCAGGTCTCTGTGGCGTTTGTGTCTGTCTTCCTGTGTTTTTGCCTTTTTTCCTTTGTCTCTCAAATCCCTCGTTTGATCTTTCAATGTCTGTGTTAGTCTCAGTTGTTCTGTCTAGTCTATTTGTGGGTCCTCCCGAGGTGTCCGCCATGTTGATCAGTTGTCTGCTGGTCGTCCTTTACGCCCTGAGGGGCGGCGTGGGGCCCCGAGCAACTCCCAGGCGCCTCGAGAGCGACTCGCGGCGAGCGAAGCACCCCCCGAGCGCGGCCAAGCCTCGGATGGGTGACCGTCGCCCGCGGCCGGTGCGCCACGCACACACGCACGCACACGGGGCCGGGCGAACGAAGCGCGTCATTTGCCCTAAAAACCACTTGCCCTAAAGTCATTTGCCCTAAAATTTCAATACAGTCCTACAGTCACTTGCCCTAAGCATCACTTGCCCTAAACGTCACTTGCCCTAAAAGAAATTTACCCTAAAAGTCACTTGGCCTAAACGTCACTCCACCTAAACGTCACTTGCCCTAAAAGTCATTTGGCCTAAACGTCACATGACCTAAACGTCACTTGACCTAAACTTCACTTGACCTAAAAGTCACTTTCCCTAACAGTCACTTGCCCTAACAGTCAATTGGCCTAAACGTCACTTGACCTAAACGTCACTTGACCTAAATGTCACTTGCCCTAACAGTCACTTGGCCTAAACGTCACTTGCCCTAAAAGTCACTTGCCCTAAAAGTCACTTGCCCTAAAAGTCACTTTTCATAAAAGTCATTCGCCCTAAAAGTCATTCGTCCTAAACATCACTTGCCCTAAAAGTCACTTACCCTAAAAGTCATTTGCCCTAAAAGTCATTTGGCCTAAACGTCATTTGCCCTAAAAGTCACTTGCCCTAAAAGTCACTTGCCCTAAAAGTCACTTGCCCTAAAAGTCATTTGGCCTAAACGTCATTATGCCTAAAAGTCACTTGCCCTAAAAGTCACTTGGCCTAAACGTCACTTGCCCTAAAGGTCACTTGCCCTAAAAGTCACCTGTCCTAAAAGTCACTTGCCCTAAAAGTCATTTAGCCTAAAAGTCACTTGCCCTACAGTAGGCCTATATCTATGTTAAATTCCATTCCTTTATTTTGTATTCTCTTCTTTGTTCGCTAAACTTCGGGTAACATCGTGTTTCTTGAAATTTTTAGTTATACGAGTCGCTCATAGAGTGCATCAACGATGGATTTTACGTACGCGACATTCCTGAAAACATTTGCTTGGATACGATATTTTCTTTCGACAGAAGAAGGTTCCAATATTTGAATTTTGTTCAAAACATCTTTAATTTCGTTTACTTTTTTTATGTTTTTCCTGTAAGAAATATATTTAAGTTTACTTCGCTTTAATAATTAATCGCGGTTATTTTAGAATTAAATTCGTCACCACCATAAACCAACGATACGATTCTGTCGCTCATCTTTTGGTTGCTGTATTTTATACTGTTCTTTACAAATAATATGTTTACTTCGGCTTTCAATGATTTCATGCTACTGAACACTATATTAAAAATCGTTGACGTAATTTTAAAACTTTTTTATTTATGTTTAAATTTCAAGAAACCCTTCTTCTATAGCAGTAAAGTCATTGCAATATCTTTTTTTTCTTTCAATGTTCGCATACAAGCAAACCATTCAGATTTGTAAAGCAGAATTCACAATAGATCTTCGCGGCGCGACGCTGCACGAAGAGTATTAGCCAATCAGAACGTTGAAGCCAGCAGTGAGCGTCACGAGCATTGGAGCCATCTCAGAAGTTGGATTTGGCGGCGTCGGGCGTTGAGATAAAAAAAAGCCGCCATGACCTGCATACGTTTTATTTTCGTAAATTTTGATAAGTTAGCCTAAGTAATTGTATTCTAACATTCAGATTAACTATTATTTCATATTGAGTTCGGTGCTGTGTCAATAAAGTGTCGATATTTATTTCATACTAATGGTTTAATAATAATTATAATTCCCGTATAGGACGAACTATAATTTACAGAATATGTCGTCTCTATTTTTGCGATACATATACAGTCTATATTTTTATTTATTTTGTGCTGAACAAAACTGCATTGAAGATCGCCGGTGATATTTGGTCGCTTTATTTTGGATTCGCTTCTCAAGCGCCCGGCGTCCATTGACGTCGGCCGTGCCGCATCGCGAAGCTCTATTGTGTTTGATACAAATAGATTTATCTAGGTATGCCTAACAAGTAGATTTTTTTTTAAATTTTAGGTAATTCGAACCAAAAGAGGTGACGAGGCGGAAATTTGTTTTAATGAATTCTCGTTATCAATCGACCCAGTGTAGAAGTATATGATTTTCTCTTCGGGATGATAGCTACAGGCTGTTCACTATAAACTGAACACTCAGCAGAACTTGTAATTAATTAAAACTATGCTTTATTGGGAGTATAGACGTTAACTTTTGAGTGTGTTGAAAAGTTTACACTGATTTTTAGTTACATGGAAGTTTTCATATTAAAAATAATAAAGATGGCAACAAAACGGCTGATAGAAAACTTTACGCAGTGCTCACATTATCGTGAACAGCTTATACATAAATATTCATAAATAATTTCCGGATAAAACTCCACCTTTCAACTGTGTAAGGAGGGAGAAATCAATTTCGTATATCGCCGATATTACTTAAAATCAACGATCTATGGCGTTTATTTCCATTTTAGTGGATAACTTAGGCCTATACAAACGGTTAAACGCTGAAATGTGATTTTTAAGATTTTAGAAATTTGTCTCCTAAATAAATGAAAAACATAGCACATGTTACTGTGATAAGATAACCTCTCCCCCTAACATTACTGGCAAATTTCAAGGCGCTTGATGAATGTTTACAATATTTTAATCATTTTCTAGTCTTTTTTGTGCCTCTTAATAATTTTTGTACACATTGTGTTTGTTTTATGCTTTCTGACCGGGTTTAATCACTTTAGAAAGATTAGGCAAAGCAAAAATTCAGGTCACTTAAATGTAAGGTCATATGTGTGTGAGCATGTCCGGTTGCAAATAAACTTTACGACAATGAAAGAAAGTAGCTAATCAAGGTTCACGTGTGATGTGTTTCCTCAGAAATTTAATTTACGGCTTCATGATTGTACGATTTTAACTCAGCAATGAGTTCAGATATGATAGGACATGTCGGTTTTAATTTAATTTTAATGTGAAGCACTAATTTACAGGATAATGCATTACGTTAACAAAAGACTACATGCAGCTTGCAGTTTGTTGACTTTCACACTTCCCAACCATTACATGTATGTTTCAATAATAAACCGAATAACCGAATATATAAATTGGTGCAGTTTATAATGAAGTCCCTGACAAGCTTGTGCCACCCTCATATAATTTTCGGAAAAAACGAAAACGAAGGACCGCATATTGCTACATTATGTGCCTCACTATGAATATGTGGTCTTCTACTGATATATGTTAACCAAATAGCCAACAAGAATCGAGAGTAGTAGTGACACTAAATAGGTACGATTATTCTCATCATACATCATCTCATATCAGGTTAAATGAGGGACGATTTCAGCACAATTTTTTTTTTCAGTTATTACCTATTCATAAAATGTAATTTAAGACGACTTTGACCAACAAGAAAATTAAATTGTTTTCTCTCTCTCTCTCTTTTTTCTATCTCTCTCTTTGGAATGTGTTTAGATAAATGTAGCAAAAAGAGTGGCGTATACGTGAACATTCCGGTATACACAAAGAATATTTCTACTTGCTAACACATTTTCGCGTCTTTTAATCCTAATTTACCCTGGAGGAGACCCCCAGACCCCTTGCTTTATACCTGGGGGTCAGTGTACACCCCTGATGTGAATACAATTTTGCTATTCCAACCTTTCAATACTCCCGGCGTCCCTGTGCCTATTCGTGGAGGTTTCTGCGCAGAAGATATTTAGTTTACAAAATTCCCAGGTTTATACATGGCTGAGACGGTAATGAAACGACATAATAGACAAGCATACTGTATGTGCGGTGGCTCTGGAACTCTATACCAGACGATGCTTGGATCGAGAAAATAAAATTTAAAAAAAATATATGTGTTACTTATTTAATGAATAATCATAATTGAGAATTACTTTTCGAAATGCAATCTCGCAACTGTAAACTTTATGTGTAGAGACACGTGTCGTCACAGTGTTCCTACCATGTTGGCAATGATGCTAAACGTATTGCATTAAATATAGTAACTTACAAATCGATTTGTAGAAATAATTAAATTTATTATTATATATATATATATATATAAGTGTGTATATATATATATATATATATATATATATTTTATTTTGTGTAGAAATTTTTGGTTATAAATATGTGAACTTCAGGATAAAAACTTTGGTTTGCACTTGTGTTTGTAAATAACCAACCATCTAGAAAAAACAGAATAGACACTATGTAATAAATCTATTTACCAAGGCGCCTATGGCGACCAATGCAGTGAGAAATTTGTATAAACAAACGAATGAAACAGAATACGCTGCTAAAGTCGTCTGCAGTGAAATTTCTAATGCGCAGACATATTGGATATAAGCAATCCGTTTTTATGCAATAGTTATGGGAAATAACATGTAAAAATGCTATCACTCAGTTTGTGTTGTTCAATTTGTACCACAACAATAAACGATACTAAAGAAAAGCCAAATCGCACTCGGAGAGGATCATGCAATATTATTTGCATTTTATAAAGTAGTTACGCCGCACAGTCAACTGGATTCTGTAATCATGGTGCAAAAAAATCCACCTGTTCTTATCATTTGAAATTTCATCGTAAAATTTGACACAACATTGCAGCTTGTGATAAAAAAAAAGAGAAAAAACGCGTGTGACGTAATTTACTTATTATGAAGGGGAATGTGAGGAGGGGGTGGTGGTGTTCTGAAATATCTATAGCTAGAGATGGTGTAATTTCACGAATTCAATGACCTGCATGTTAGAATCAAATATCCTATGCGTACTCAAGCCTTGTCTATTCGTTCATTGCCTGCTGTTCCTCTAAGTAATAATCTTGTGGACAAATGATCGGGACTTAGTACCAATACATAGGATATTTGAGTCTAACACGCAGGTCATTGAATTCGCGAAATTTCACCATCTCTATCTATGGCCGACACGCCCTTAAGAAACAGAGCATGTTAGGCCGCAGTTACACGGGCCACTGAAATAGTTCGCATGAAACATGTTTAGCCTTACGTATAGTTTCACGTTGTCAGAAGTATAGTTCGGATCGTTGCTACTACCTATTCAAACTAAACAGATTGTATAAGTACATCAGTCGACATCACTTCCTATTCATCGCTGTGATTGGCTTAGTGACAGCGTAAAATTACTTACACAACTAATATGTAATTTTACACTACAGGAATGTAAAATAACAAGGTTACATTTTCAAATTAATCGTACATTGGTTATGTAATTGAATCGGTCATTTGAGAAACCCCACATGTCACTTTCAAGAAAGAATTCGTGCACGTTTCACTTCTATCCTGAAATGTTTAAACTCACAGTTTTAAGAGTTAATGTGCATAAACCTACATTCTGAAAAATGTGACATGTGGGGTTTCTCAAATGACCGATTCAATTATCCGATTGTTTGTATTTTAAGCAACTGTATATATCAAAATACATTTACAGAGATCTTGTTGTTTTAGTACGTTGTATACCTTTATTTATGTTAACGTGTCTTATATAAAACAGTGACATATAATTATTAATTTTACACAGAATGAATTGCCCCAAACTGAATGTGTAAATTTACACAACACAATGGGGCTAGAAAACACGTGCACAGCTCTTGAAACATCCACACAATGATATGTTAATATACGCTGTATACATTTGTACAATTTTACACAAAATGAATGTGGTAGCTGCGGTTCCACAAATATAAGTGCAATTTGACACCTACAATGTCGTCGTAATTTAATACCTGATGTGTCAATGAAGAAATATCCTAGCAACAGTGTCAAAAAAACCAACTCACTGTAATAATTTTTATGAATTATTCCTGGTCAAATTACACCTACTCCTCTAGCTGTAATAAATTATATTTGTCAGTGTAATTATACTAGGTCTAAAATAATCAATAAAATTAATTTTTTTCTCAATTATTTACCGAGAGAACATCTTAATCTCGTTATTACTTGCATATTAGATATCGAGTGTTGCATTTAGCTTTGATGAAAATTTCCAGATTACGATAGGATTCAAACCCACGACCCTACGCCAGGAATTGTTCTTAATGGACCCCTTGTGTAAATTTCAATGAGAACATCCACACTACGTGGATATAAAAAGAAATCGAAGTGTGTTGAAATTTTTAAATTTGAAGTCGATTTGAGGTAACTACAGCTACTTAAAGTTCGCGCTTTAAAAACGGCCGCGGAAACGTGCAGTGACGTCACAAGCCATAGTACACACCGAGCCTTGGCAAACTAGCTGACTGCTGTCGCGCTCCGGCGGAATGCCAGACTACGCTTGGTAAAAAAAAAAAACGACTTTTAAGTCTGTTGCGGTGGTTCGTATGGTTGTACGTATGTAGTTAATCATAAAATTTAACAAATGTTATATTTCAAATGTATTCGAGTTGAAGGTTTTATAAAAGTTTAGTGTTACGCACATTGTTACATCGCGCAATATCCGAGCACTGAATACATTAAATAAACATGTTTACTGGCGCAAACCATTACTATAATTAATTATTTAATACCCATATATTTACTTTACAATAGAACCACACCAAGTGTCGGCCACGATGGTGCAATGGTTACTCTCTGGGCTGATATTGGACAACTTAAGTGAGTTCAGTAATCTGGCAGGTTGGTACAATATTGTTTCTCAGATTTTGCGTGGAACCGTCGATTCTTTACCCAAATTTAATATATTGTATAATCAATTAATCATTAGTATTTTGTAGTTCATTACGGATGCAATACATAAATTTATACAGCAAAGAATACTTCTGGGCTATTGTGTGGTTTTGGTTTATCACAAAAAACATTGTTATTTATGTTGTATAACAGTGTAGCATAAGTCTACTGCAGTACCACTAATGACGTGTTCATTACGTAATATGTGAAGTAACGAGTGATTGAACAGGCACAAAATAAACACATTTAGCCTAAATGCAAACTTAACCATATATGACCTATTATTTTAATGTAGGTACACTATCCTGCTAGATCACACAAAAAATCACTTTCGCTATTTCTTCCGCGCAAACACCTCATTTCAGACATCGTATTAACATGGTTGCGAAAATAGAAAATAGATGGTCTTAAAAAAATTAATAAAACATGTTTGTATCAGACGCTTGTAAAACGATCTAATAGTAAGTATTATTTAAAAAAATATATATGACGTACGTGGGTTTTGAACCCAAATCCTTAAAATAGCAGCCAAGTACCGTAACAAATACGCTACATTTAATTGTTAATAAACAAGTCAGCAGTAATACTGAGTGTAAATTTATGTGTCAAGAAGGAGCGGAGTGAAGTAGCGCGCAGCAGTATACGCTGTTGGAGTCGTCTGCAATCATTTTCCGTGCGCGCCACCATACAGGAGATATACAACTCGTTGCTATGCGGTTGCTATGGAAGATGTGACAGGCCCATATTGTTACGTTTTTATAAATGTTACTCCTTTTTACTTTACTTAGTGATGGTGAATTATTTACATAAAACGTACAGTGGGGAGTTCTGCTTGCTGTAACTTATGTTTAATATTTTGGAATTCCTGGCCGGGTGGCCTGGTTACTGAGTGATCGCTGTGTTAGAACCAGGGTTACATGGTTCATAACAATATAGTAGCCACACCGATTTATTATATTTAATAGTTATCAGTGTCAGCCATCATAAACCAATGTGCAATAATAACTATGTATTGCGACCATTCATTCTCCTCGTCATTGTATCAGGATAACATTGCAACAGTAATGGTATTAAGATACCATTACTGCACCAAGTTTTATATTAAAATAAGGAATTGTATATATTTTGCCTTTGTGAAAACGAGGGAGAGGGAAAGCAGGTGAAGAGTGTGTCTTGGGGCCTCGCCCCACCCCCGCTCGAACCACCTCCCTAGCTGGGTCACGAGGGGAGGGGTCCAGCCAATGGGTTTGCTAGTTGTTACTGTGTTGTAGATATTTAGTAATAAAGAAATCATAAATGTTAAAAAGTAAATGAACCATTTTATGTAACTGAATGTAAATAGCGGCGAGAGATTAAGAAATTGTTTAATAAATACGGTTCTGGCCGGAATTGTTGTCCTCGACAGGCGGGGCCATCGGTTGTAAGCTGACTCCTGATTGGTCCAAAATGAACCGTAGCTTGCAGGCCAAGTGATGGGGTGTTTTGGCGCAAATCAGAGAGGGAGAGAGAAGCAAGCCGGCGTCGGTCCGGGACGGACGTTGTCAAGCGAGAGGGTCGTTGGCGATTCGCGGCGACGGTAAAGCAGGGTGCCACCGCCAGGCGTCGAGACGCGGAGTATTGTGGGCTGAGGCGCAATCATCGTCGTTGTTTTGGGCGTCGGGACGCCATTAAGATTTCGCCGGCAAGTCACAAAGTATACGTTTGGCCGAGACACCTCTGGTTAGTAAGTATAGAGAGACAGTGATTACGAGGCATTAGATATTCTAATTAGTTGTCGGGGTCTCCGTGCGCGCGACTGTATTCCTTAAAAGCCATACCGACAAATTTATATCAGTATCGATCCACCCCGAGAGGACAGCAACGACGTGCTACCCGGTAAAAAGACTTGCAACTTTTTCATTGCTCTAGCTAGTATGATAGGATCCAGAACGGTACCCAAAAACAATAGACGACAAAACATCCGCAGAAAGAGTTCAAAAAGTAAATTTAATATTTAATAAACATAAAGCGAATGTCGTAAAGAATACATGGTAAAATGTCGGATTTGGTTTTATTGTGTAGTTTAAGTATTCAAGTATTAGCAAAAATAATCATAACAATGAACTAGCCCGAGTTTCAATTTTTTTTTTGCCATACATGCTAGTCCAAGTCTCGTGTCACTACAGTGGCAGCAGGCAGATGCGTCTGTCTATGATTAACAAATGAAAGTTGTTTATATTAAAACCTTAGAGTAACTATAGGGTAGAGGGTGTATCCTCTATACAGCTGCATACGAAATTGTTTTTTCAACATGTCACGTGACTTTAGTGAAATATGCGCGGGAGATTTGAAATAACATTGAGAGAAAAGATAATAATTGCTTAGTAATCACAACCACGTTGGGTTATTTTGGTACCATATGAACATACGAACTAAGGAGAGCATACTACCATATTATCACATAGTATAATTGAGTAGAAATTTCAGAACGACAAATGTAAACAATGTCTGCCACGTTACTGTTTTCCTTAACTCAGCTGTTTTTAGTAAAAAGTAAATATTAGCTACGTACTTACTATAAGGTTTTGAACAGAGATCTCGGTGACACCACATGACTAAATACATATTCTGGAAGGTACGCCATGAGTTTCAAACAACACGACTGCATTTTAACGTCGAGAAAACATAAATAAACTACACCAAACTCTCGAGACCATGTTGGACACACATTTGTGACGTCATGCTCCCTCTACTATATATTACCTCTATGATTAAAACTAGTATGTTCTTTTGTTTTATTTACATGGCGGAACAAACAGGTTCTAATAAAATGACGTGTTCGCGCATACATACTCATCAAATCCACCAATTTCACTCGGTTATCAATTAACCTACACAGACGACACAACTGTACACCTGATTTGAATGCATGTCTTAACTTCTATCTGAAACATTATACAAATGCTAACTTAATACGGTCACAATAAAATCCAAGATGAGTAAGCAACGAGACTACACTGAGAAGGTTAATGCTAACATCAATACAATATTTTGGGCCTACCTTTCTTGAGTATATACCTACGATTCAAGGTAGGTATAATGTTACGTTTAAAATATTTTCACTAAAGAATTTATGCTTATTTGGGTAGGCTTACGTAATTATTTGATGCACGTAAACGATTGAACTAGCCCTTCCTTATAATGTATTCTGGATAGGAGAGATGTAACGTTTAATGCACGAAATCTAATATAATATTTTAACACAATCCTACATCCTTCGTTTTCAGCATCTGTCGTAAACATGTCCTTCCAGCTCAATATATTTATGCTAACATACGTTAAACTACGTGAACGTTAGTAATATTACTTCATGTCATGCAGTCATTCCTGCGCAGCACAATAAAAAACAACGAAGTTTGCATGTAGTGAGGTATTTGGCATTCTACTAATAAGTGCTTTGAGTGATTTTCGTAAACGAATAAAAGCTTACAAGGTAAAATACAACTTTTAAAATACATAACCCCAACTCGCTATTTCGTCTCTAAACGACACAAATACAACCACACACTTAAAAATGTTTAGTAGGCCTAACCTAACTTTGTGGTTACCTATTTTATAGTTCTGTGTTCGAGGGGAAGTGACCCCCAACCATCTCGCCACTTCCGCCGCACCCCACGTTTAAAGTTTTCAGCTATGATTATGGCCATTACAAATTTTGTTAAAATTATCATCGAACCGAAGAGAGAGTACCCGCAATGCATGTGTAATGAAGTGTAACAATTACTTAATGAGTCTCACATTTGCATCCCAATTTATTAATTATAATAATAATTTTTTTACTTTTTGCAAAATACCATTGTTGAAATTTTGAGTTTAAACATTATTTTAGCTTTTACGTTTAGTTTACGCATTTTGCAACGTAAGGAAATTAAAAAATAAATTACAAACATTTTCCAATAATGATTTCATATTCTTATACGGAAACGCAAATTTGAACTATTAAAAATAAATGGTAATTACAGTTTTTAAAGATTAGAATACAATTATAGACATACCTTACGTTTATTGTAAAACTAAGTCAATGAATAATGCGTAATGCATTTTAAGAAGGTATTTATTTTCACCTTCTAAGCGAGCTACGTAGCGCAACGGTAACACGTTGACCTTGTATACGTGAGGACCGGGTCCGAGCATAAAAAAAGTGTACAGTAAGTCAAAGTTTGCGTAGAGGTTACAGATACAAATTTGGGTGTAAAGTATAAGATATAAAGTCCTTGTCTGAAAATGAAGGTGTAGTTGCTTTCAGCCAACTTTTCATAGGAAAAATATGCGTATCATAATATTTTCCCACGTTTGTGTGTGAGAGAGAGAGAAAGAAATAGAAAGTGTGTGTATGTGTGAATTTCGTGGAATTTGTAATATTAAAGACGCAGTATTTTGGAAGACAGTTAAATAATAACAGTAAAAGCGTAACCTCATATCACAGTTGAAGTCCTGAAAGTTTAATTTAGTTTATTTTAATATTTGCTCATCCTCAATACTCCCACTTGTACAGTTTAGTAATTTTTGCAACATGTATATTTTATGTAAACTATACCAAAGATATAACGTGTAACAATTATACAAACCACTGACATCCCAATAACTAAATGTGGAAGAATACTTCATAATGTCTTTCATTCCAAATTAAGCGCTTACCACAATGGACTTTAACTGCGTGCAGTGCAGTTCCGTGCCGTGCTGGTGTGATTCTGGCTATACGATTGGCCCACGTGACCATGACGTCACTGCCGTTCTGCTTGCCGGGCAGTGATGTGCTGTGCCGTGCTGTGCGGCCAATTCCAGATGATAAATTTTTTTGGAAACGGCAGGGGCGGCACTCGCCGGCCAACACCGGCAGGGAGTGGCAAGGTGATTGCTATTGGTTGACTGATGTACGTCACAAAACGAGAGCCAATACCGCGGAGAAAAAATGTAAACAAACAAAAATAAGTGACTGCTCTGCCACCTAATGTGCGCAGAATTAACTGTACCCCAGCGGCTGGCACCGGCATTCATTGTGGCATACAAAGAGGAGAAAACCGGCCGGTCACCGTAGCGGCAGCGCGAGCGGCAAGTCACCAGCAGACGGGCTTTTTCATTGTGGCGGGGCCTTTAATCATCTACTTTGATTGAAAATTTAATGTTTTGTTTCCTATTTGAATTTTTGAAGTGTATGCAATTTTTCATGGCCACAAGCCACTAATTAAGCTTTGTGAAGTTATGTTACTTCTATGATTATCTGAGTTATGTATTCATTGTCTGCGTTTGAACTGAAGGTTTTTCTCTATGATTTGTAAACAACAAGATGCCAAATATACCTCAGTTATGTAGGAAATGGTGATGATTTGAAGTTTTGATGTGGTTAATTATTTAGTATTCCTTCCAGCAACCTCATCATGTTTGCTATACAAATATTATCATCGGAAGAGTAACCAAGAAGCCAAAGTCAGGTATATTGTGAGTGTATTGCAACTTTAATTTTCAGTAATGATTGCAGCAACTAAAATGGGCATAAACATGATCTACAAACCCCAAGATCCGGCCCTGGTGACACTTATTACGTGCCTCTTTAAAACCAATTCAATTAATAACTAAATCAGTAGTTTAGTTGTCTTTTCTGGCAACCTACACACAAGATTGATACAGTTAGTTCATTTTTATGATCTGGTCTCACAATCATATTTAATAACCTTGTACTATGTTCCAGTATTACACATTGAATTTCATTGCTCCTTTCTTTATCATCTGGTGATTTAAGGATTGATTGCTTGTCACGTAAATGGATACTGAGCTAGCCGACAAACAAAGTTAACTTTAAATAAAATTAAAAGACGTCACAATAGTAACAAACCATTACAGTGATTCAATTCTCTGTAATGTCGTCATGCTCTCCGCTACTGTGGATATCAATTACCCTGCAAGAAATACTATGATAGGTCTGCTCACGACCAAGAATATATTATTAGTAAACAAAATGTATGCGACTTATTTTATTAACTGAACAAGTAGTTGCAACTATAAACGATACAACAGTTTTTTTTACTGTTTTAATGAGGCTAAACGCAAATTAGTGGCATGGTATAGGATATTCTAAAACAGTACAGCAAGCATCATAAAAAGCTGCTTGGCTGCATTTCTTATATACGATCAAATACACAAAACTTACTCTGAAAATACTATTTTCTTCTGACAATGAATTAAAAATTCATTTATATATTGGGAACAGTAACAACATTTAATCGAATAAGATAGCAGTTTGAAATAAAGAAATAACTGGAAAATGTTCAATAATATTGATAAGAAATTTATGCTATTCTAGTCGTACCTAAACTAAACCGGACTGTATGCTCGTGTTGCCAGCCACAAACAAAGTAAACTTTCAGCGGAATTGACAAAGTTCAGGCGCACTTAGCAAGTTTCATGTATAATAATAAAAACATGAAGTACATAATATGTCAACATATTATGTCAGTGGTAGGGTAAAAAAAAATATTGATAATACTACGTGAAAACAAATATATCTCAAAATGTTGACGTGGTCAAAATATTTCTAAATGTTTCGCTAAACTGACAACTATTTAATAGTGGCCATACTGCGTCAGACCAAACCAAGGGATTCCATTTATTTTCATCAAATTTATTTAGTTAAAAGTTCTCTTTCTTCTTAGACAAGCTAGCTTGGACTTGCATCGTTATACAGGTTCTCTTCTATCTATCCCGTCGTTAAGGACATTATTAGGGCCAGTGATTTTTGGCGAAAAGAGTTGTGCCCCACTTTGTTTCAGTGCCTTACGTGCACATCTGCAGTTCTGCTCCACGGTTATTGGCAGCGTGTCTATTTGCAGAGTCGTCTCTCGTTTGACTGTGCCAATCAGAATAAGGTTACTGCGTCTCCAAATGTCTGAAAATAGCGGATAGAACTTCCAAGACACACGAGACATAAAGAAACCAAATCACTGGCTGTGAAGCACAGCTGCATTTGTGCACGTAAGACACTGAAATAAAGTGCGGCAGAACTCTTTTCGCCAAAAATCACTAGTTCGTAGAAGTTTGGTTAGATTGCAGTTTAGTAGGACCTCTCCTATTATCTGCGAGGAAATTGACACGTAAGGAACGTCACATTTACCACTTTTAAATACGTAAATAAGACACATGTAAATCACAATATTTCTTGAAATAAAGCAGCTGTGTGAACCAATGTCTCAAATTTCATATGTTCTTGTTTACTTTGCTGTACGCCCCGAGAGCTCATACAATAACAATGGCAACACAGTTTCATTACGTCGCTCCTAATATAGTTAGTTATTATATCATGGTGAGCCTCGAATAGTCATTTTTACCATTTTTAAATATAAAGTAAATATACAAACTAATTACAGTATCTCAAGCATTACAAGTGGTTATATAAACTAATGTGTCTCTTCCACGTGGTATTGTTTATATTCCTGTACGCCCCGAGAGCTAGTACGATTACAACAATGAAAAATCTTTCCTTGTCGCTTCTGTTAGCATTATTTATTCTGTGTCGTTACTCGTTATTTACTCACTGTTGCTGTAGTACAGTCCTAATTTTCCAGCTTAGCACGTGTAACTTCAATGTATAATAAACACATAGTACGATTTTTGTATTATTTACTGAACTGTGTAACATAGCACCTGTCAAATATTACAGATGTCGATAAAATTAAATTCATTTGTTGATAAACATGGCTGAAACCTTTTAAACATGTTTTACCCATGGAGGTATTAGTCTATGGAGTGGAAGCCTTTGAGCAAATTTGAAGCCGACCAACAGAAGACGTTTAAAGACAAGGATAGAGCTAGTGGTGGCAAAAACATGTAAACATAGCATTGAGCTGAATGAAAATGTTTTAGTTTTTTGTTAAGTACACATTATGGTGAAAGTTTGTGCAGCTCTTGGCCTTACAAACAGATTCGATCGTTGCGGAGGATTATCTTTGTACAGGTAAGAAACTTTTATTTAAATTCATCAAGTTTATAAAGTACATACACACAGCGAGAGCTAATTCGGTTTTTTTATATTTCTGAAGCAATTGTAAACTGTTGTGTACGATTCAAATAGAGAATTTGCGCGAATTTTTGTAAAACATTACATATTTACATTGCTTTCTGCTATTGTTTTGCCACCCAAAATATGGCGACTCATGAAAAATAACGTCCTGCGCATGCGCAGTTCGAAAATGTTCGAAAATGATCGGCTTCACACGATTACCATTGAAATGTACGGCAGATGCCACTCCATACACTAATACCTCCATGGTGCCAGACTGTATTGATGTTTGTTTTGTCTATGCAGGGAAAGAATAGCGAAATATGTTATGTTAATTATATCTACAGCTCTTTGTCAAAATAATTTCATATTCTATTTGAGATCCGTGAACCTTTACCTGACCTGATCGTTAAATCGACCGAGATCGGGGCAAAGCAGTAATAAACAAATCGATATAATATCAACTGCTTGTAGTAAACAAGGGAAGGAGTTTGTTACAGAACATTAGAAAAAAGGTATTTAAGCAGTTTTTACAATAAATTATGCGACACTGCGACAGCGACAGTGCGACAAACGCAACTAACCAATCAGATGAGAGCAAGCAGACGACGACGATGCGACGGTCTGCGATAGAACTCGTCCTATCGCAGCTGCGAAAATGGCGTGCGGCAAGGAAGAAGAAGAATAAAACATCGATGTTTGTAAACAGAAAAATTTGTCAACAGTAAGAATAAGAATAAAAGTTTCGGAAACAAAACAGGCAGCGTTGTTATGTTATTGTTTTTGCGATTGACGAAATGGCAATTGGCAAGTTGTGTAGAAGAAAGGTTAATAGAAGAAGTGCGGAAGAGAGAATTTCTTTACAACCCGCGGCATAGTTTATACTCGCCGTATTCTTCTATTTTCCTCATTCACATTCATGAATAATTATAATATGTTTCAATTTACTACAATAAATTACAGACACACTGAAATTAAAACACCGCCAAACTACTTAGCGCGAATGTAAAAAAAAAAAAAAAACTGCGAGAAAACAAAAGAGGTGTGAGAGGCGGAAGTATTTTAGTTCCCTTTCTAACGAAAGAGGGCACTAAAAGCAGAACGCATTGACGTCACCGATATTTTCGCATAATTGTAAAATCGGATGTGTGTGCGACAGCAGCAAGTCGTTTTTGCCGCACTGTCGCATAATTGTAAAAACTGTTAAAAGAGGCTCTAGGGAATAAAATGGCGGCGATTGGGACATACCATTACCTATGGGACGTACTAGTTCGAACTCCAAATTTGCCAAATCGACGGGAAGTTGTAAGACTGTAAAGTCTAGGATGCTGGGTCTTCGCTTCGTTGGTAGGCCGTTGTAAGACTTAGATATTTCGAAGAATAGATATCTTCGTCATTAGGGGAGAATCGACGTATTGGTACTGTTCCGAGTCTGTTGTGTAGAAGCCCATTCCTGAACTCTTTGAGGACCATCACGATGCTGAGGTGACTGAAGAAGCGGTATGTTGAGATTACGAGCTGCGAGAATCAACTAAAGCTTCAGTCGAGGACCGGTACATAGTCGGACTCAACCCCAGGACGAGGGTTGTCGTAACTTTCATGTAGGCTACTACCGACGTAGCTGAGTTCCGACCCAGTAGCCGTTGGGACTGATGGGGATCCTTAACAAGGGGCTAGAACAAGACTACGCTGGTGAGATTAACTCTTATCTTAAAGCGTCGCATAGCAAAATTAATTCCCCGAAAACCCACTAGAAAACGAAAGCGTTAATTTCTTTTCAATTTCAAAATTCATAGGCTTCATCCTAACGATAAGAAGAGCAATATTTCAGAAAATATGCTAAAATTGACCACTTACACTGTGCTGATTTTTTTTTTAACAACCTAAGATCGACCACTGTAGGTAGAGCTGAACCGGACTTAACCGTAATCGAACCGAAACTTGTCGCCTTATTCCAGATAATTTGTTAATTATAAAGATTTGGAACATTTTAAACCTCGTGCTTTAGTGGGTTTTATCGCGAAGGTCAGGTATAGGCGGTAATAACCCTGGTCGCGGTAGTTATCGACATTCATTTCAACTTTCACCGTATTTATTCTTAAAATAGATGCTTACTTTGGTATTTAGAATTCCTGGCTAGTCTGTAGGAGTCATTACACACCATTCTAATTTCAGTAAAAGTCTTACTAAAATTTCAAACCGAATTGGGCCTTAATTTTTTTGGTAATTTTCTTTTATTTAAAATACATCATTATTTGACTTCTACAGGCGTTTGGTGTTTCCATCTAGATTGGTACTATAGTAATATAAACTACTGGTACATCTTACGTTTTTAATTTTCAGTTTAATAAACCAACCTCTGTTATGATATCAAGACGTAAGGGTGGGGACAACGGCAAACAGCAATGTCGTGGTCAGTCCACAAAGGAGGGTAATTGTTGAGAAACCACAAAATATATCCTATCCTCTGTTCTCTAAAACTTTTCGTACACAGCCACTGAACTCATTTATCAGTTGAATCCTTTAAATAAAATTTTCCTGATTAAATTAAACACATCTTGCGTTATTTTCTCTACTATTTTTCATTCCATGCATTTAGCTACACAGATCAACAGCTACCATAGATGAAAAATTATTATCCTCAATATTTTAACATTGTCAGAAGGTTTTTGCCAATTAACATTATAAAGTACAAGGAACGAAAAATGAAAAAATTTTGCACTACACATTAAATTACATATCTACAACGTTTGCTAAAAAAAAAAAATCGTTATTGTGCTAAGCACAGTAAAATTAAAAATAAGTATACAAGCACATACTGGAGTGATACGGTATTAGTGTATGCATAGTAATTGTGGTTTTATGCAAGTAATTAGCATAACTTTACAAGTGCACAGTTTCAGTGAATTTACTCTTTGAAACGTGTATTTTCCAATGAAAGGATGTGTTATTTCAATGAAAAAGCGGTAGACCTAACCGTACCGAAATGTTGAGAAATATTACTTGATAATGAAGAATTTTTAATAATATTTCTATACATGTGCGTATTTTAATCCAAGATTTGTACACATTTTTTTTTAGTCATACGAACATTTGTGTCGAATTACACACTATCCGTGTTTTCCGTAATCACGTCAAATACTTCTTTAAAACTACCTAATAATTTACGTATAGTTTTCTTTTTTTTCTCGAATATCGTGACAACAACACCCAGACACATAAGACAGACACAAACATAGAACCAGATTCCCAATATGAAAAAATATGTAAATAGACAAAACAGTGAACAGTGGACAACAAACACAAGACAATAGACAACACAAATTAAACCAACGAAAAAATGCAACGTTTCGGGGATTGCGATCTATCCCCGTCTTCAGGCTGAGACAGTGCAAATAAACAAATTTAAACTATTTATATTAAATAGAACAAATAAACAGATTTAAATTATTTATATTAAATAGAACAAATAAACAGATTTAAATTATTTATAAGGAAGGAAGCTCGCTGCGGGGGGTGAGGAAACTGAAGCCTACTTTCAGCTCCTCTAGTATGGAAATCGCCCTCTGGTAGTCAGGGTACGAAGCTGGCAGGTACTCGGCTCCTTGTGGGACAACCTTGTTTTTAGTAGGTTCAAGCAGGCGGCTTTTAAATTGTCGCATGACCGTGTCTTGCAGTCCGCAGTGTGGTACACTGTGATGGGACGCAAGATGGTTTTTTTTGGGTGAAAAGGGGGGGGGGGGCGGACTGTTCGCCTGTATTGCTCGAGGGCGGGGTGGACTGTGTGTCCATGCTTGTACTGGTGGCTGCCGGTTCGTGGTCCGGTTCTTTCTGGCGTTTTTTTAGCATCGTTGGTAGGCTGCTCCATTTGACTGTGTGGAGCCCCCGAGGGGGTGGAGGGATTAACGGGATACAATGTCAATTTGAAAATGAATAATAAATTAATTAAGGGAAATAATTCGCGGTGCCCCTGTCAGCAGCTAGCCTGCCTTCAGGAGGACAGCAGCCTTAGTATGTGGTTACTGCACACCTAATCCGCTCCCAGTCACTGGCCACTTGCGCCCTCCACGAGGGACGCCCCTGCCTTTAGGGATCTCTGAGATCCGACCAGTAACTGTAGCTAAAACTACCGTAAGCACGTTGGGTGGGATCACTAGTCAATAGACAGACAGTAATTATTTAGTGCCTGGCTAAAGAGTAGCAAGTTACCACACTTCCACAAGCCTATTGCTGGTATCCAAGGATAACAGAAACATGCTGGGCGAAGATGTCTCGGCGAGCGCTGGACGATGTGTACATCACGAGTGCCGTGACGGAACTCTGTTACGAGTCTTTTCACGAAAGAAAAGACGTTTAAACGATTAAAACCATGGATTGCAACAGGAATTATTAAGTCTATCAGAACAAGAGACATGAAACAAAATCTAAATAAGCAACATTTTAATACGTTGCTGAAGAATTCTTACTGTAATTACATAAATAGATTAACTTGATTAATACGTATAACTAAAGATACTTATTACGGAAGTAAAATAGCTGAATCACAAAATAATCCAAAGGAAATATGGAACAATATTAATGATGTCACGGGATCTAAAAAAGAAAATGTTGATATAAAAATTATATCGAATGACGGAAATATAATAAATGCAGCCGTAAAAGCTGAGGATGCCTCTTAATGCGTTAAATGAATATTTTATCAATGCAGTGTATAATATGGCTTTAGATATCAAAAAATACTTCTAACCATGCCGTTACGAGCATTGTAAATCTATATTTTTTGAACCAGTCACAGAATCTTATATAATTGCAGTTATATCTGAAATGAGAAACTCGAATACTTTGGGTCTTGACCAGATAAACTTAAGTACAATATCATTGAAAGATAATAAATATATGTTGTGCAAGCCTATTACTCAAATTGTAAACTTAAGTCTAAGCCTTGGGATATTTGCTCAACGTTTGAAGGAATCAAGTTGTTTTCCCTTTGCATAAAGGTGGTGACTTGACTTCTGTCACAAATTACAGACCAATTTCTATTTCAAGTGATATATCAAAAATTCTAGAAAAGTGTGTCAAAAATATTAATGGCTTTCTTAGAGAAAAACAAAATAATATCTAAAGATCAGTTTGGTTTCATAAAAGGTTTAAGTACAAATGATGCATTGACTAAATTAACAAACTTTGTCCATGATGTAATCGAAAATAGAAAAACCTATCTCTATGTCACTTTAGATCTTGCCAAAGCATTTGATACAGTATCACATTAAATACTTTTGGGGGAAAAAATGGAAAAAATTAGTATAAGGGGATTGGCAAACAGGTGGTTTAATACTTACTTAAAAATAGAATACAATATGTTAAACTAAACAATGAGCTTGGAAACTCAATGAGAATAAATACAGGAGCCCCGCAGGGAAGTATTCTTGGTCCAATTCTGTTTTTGATTTATATAAATGATTTGTGCAACATAGCTTTAAATGATAAACTAATAACTTATGTAGATGATACTGTGATTATTTTTTCATCTGATTCATGGACATAAGTTTTTAACATAGCTAATGAATAGCTAATTAAAGTGAAATATATATTAGATAAATATTTGCTCTCTCTTAATGTAACTAAAACAAAGTGCATATCATTTTCTGCAAACAAATTTGGCCAACCAAAAGAACACCAAGAACTCAAAATACATAACTGTAGTCAATTAAATGCAAACTGTAAATGTAACGTCATAAAACGAGTAGAGGAAACAAAGTAGTTGGGTGTTATATTAGACTGTAATTTAAAGTACGACAGGCATGTTTCTTACTTAACTTAAAAAATTCGTAAAACAATGTATAAATTTGTTGAACTTAGATGTGTTTTATCAATTGAATGTATAAGAATGATTTATGTAGCCATTATTCAATCTGTTCTGCTGTACGGTATATTTGCATGGGGACGAATGAGCAAAACGGCAATCAAGCCACTAATTTAAATACAAAAAGTTATTTTACGAACTGTGTTTAAAACGACTTTTAACCATCCATAAAAAGAACTTTTCATTCGTTTGAGATTATTCAGTATCAGAAAATTGTATATTAGAAACATATTAAGTCAATTTGTTGAACAAAAATTTACCAACACAGTATTTATCTCACATACACCCTATTCGATATAATTTAAACCAAAATGTACAATTTCCCCTAGTTCACAAAACAATTTCTCAAAGACCACCCACATTCTTGCTTTCAAAAATTGTAGCAATTCTTCCTGAAAAAATAAAAATAAATAAAAATACAAACAAAAACATATATATTGATTGATGGTTAAATATCTTAACTGATGATGAGTTGTCTTTAATCTTTAAGTAGTAGTTGACAGTAGTTAGTTATTTTTATATTCTATATATTTTAAATTGTTAAATACTATTTGTATCTATCAAAAAATTTTTCTTTTTTAATTTATACAGCATTAATTTTTGTTCTCAAATTTGTTGTTACCAGTTGATAAGTTTTCTTACATAATTTACCGCAGCTATATAAAATAATTTGTCTAGGAGCACTCACACACAAGCTTTGCTTATGTGAGTGTGATGTCTTCCATTCTATAAAAAGTATTTATGCAAAGTGCTGTAATCGGTATATGGAAAATAAATTTTAAAAAAATTGGTCGAGCCTGTCCAGGTAAACATACATGAAAGAATTTCCATCCGGCATTGTGCCCAATGAAGTCGCCGTCTCGTACGCATGGTATATGTACTGAGATTCGTCAACAATGAGATGAAATAAAATATTTTAATTGAATGAAATTTACATAGTTGAAACCAGTTAAGATCTTTAAAATTTGGAGATGTAAAATTAGTTTTCGTACGAATCTTCTCTTCAGGAAAACAACACAGGAGAACTGTAGTCTATAGTACACTTATTTTAGTTTCTGGTGGTAATGAAACCATTAGCATTGGGTTATACTTGGAAAATATATAGCATAGTAAATTAACACATTTATTTCCCAAACCTTACAGCTGAACTTGAAATTGAATGGTGTTCAATTACACAGTACTATAGCACTAAAAAAAATAATTGTATGGAGTGATGTTACACAACACCCTGGCATTAAAAAATTATGATTACAATACAATTTACACATGTCAATAAAATAGTGATATAATCACGTGGCATTGTGTTCTGCATTGAGGACAACTAACACCATTACCATCATTGCCTCCTTGCATGTCCCACCAAGTGTTTGCACAATTCGAGCACATGACATGACCACATGGTACTGTTGCTTTTGATGCACGTTCGATAAAACATACACAGCAAGTTGGTGTGGTCGTACTACTGTTCCCTGTCAGGGCTGCTGGTGCAGTTTCTTCAGATCCACCTTCGGTCGGTGTATCTACTGCCGGCAGGACCACTGCCGGTGGTTCCGCTGCTAGTGGTTCCACTGCTAGTGGTTCCGCTGCTAGTGGTTCCGCTGATGGTGGTTCAACTGCTAGTGGTTCCGCTGCTAGTGGTTCAGCTGATGGTGGTTCCGCTGCTAGTGGTTCCACTACTAGTGGTTCCGCTGCTAGTGGTTCCGCTGCTGGTGGTTCCGCTGCTAGTGGTTCCGCTGCTACTGGTTCCGCTACCGACATCTTTCATATAATTTTCCACTTAAAAATTTAGCATGCAAAGTGACCATCAGAATAAATTAATATATTTTTTGGTAGCTGTTAGCCTACCTGTCTCTGTCTATATATCTAACTTGGGGAAGGGGGAGGCAGTTTATCATTGTGACTCCGAATGTTACAGGGCCAAGTAACAGCATGAGAAAAATTTCTTCAGAAATGTTATGCTTTTTTATAAAAAAACATTACTGAAAAACACTAGTACCATCATTGTGGCACGACCACAGGCCTTTTTTATATTTTGTCTCCAAAAATTGTATTTATTTATACCTGCAGTATTTATTTTGATTAATATAATACTCTATTGATTTTCGTAGGAAAGCTAGCGGAGATAAACAGTACAGAGGAGAAGAACTTCCAACAAGCAGAAAGGTTGGTACCTCATTCACGGCGTCGTAGAAGGGCGTACCGTATTCAGGAGCGCAGGATTAAAGACGCACAAGCAGCTCTCGAAAGAGGGGCACTTGATATTTTGGAATTCTTGAAGGCTGTCAAACACACGATTAACAATTTGGGGAGGGCGCTTCGGTTTCGGGAGATGTCACAAAATTCATAATTGTAATTATTGTAGACTAGCATGTGTTGTTAGAATAATTTATAGGTAAGAAAGGTACAATTTTATGGACTGTGTGTCAAAATGTATTTATAAAAGGACTAACTTACTATGTCGGACCTATAATAACAAACGCTATTTGAGTTCATGGATTCGAGTTTTCATGAAGTGAAAACTGGATCTATTTATACTATAAATCAGCCTAGTTGACGTACAGGCAAAGAACCTGCAATACGTAAAGCTATATACAGTAGTAAGTTTGCAATATGAAAGTTATTTAAACTTTTAAACGACATGGGTTACTTTCCAATCTATTCCAAAAAAATTAAAACAAATGAGTTTCATTAATACACAGTAAAATACAACTGTTTATAAAAGGCGCAATGTGTGATATTGCACACTGTAAAAAATGTTCGTATTTTAACAAAGAAAACCTTTGGACACTCAGTTGCCAACAAAATTATTTGCAACACAGTAAAGATTTACTTTGGAGAATTGTATAGTTTTACAAAGTTAGTACCTGTAGTACAACAAAGACTTCTTCTGGTAACTTGAGTTTTCAAAGGTTTTCTTTGTAAAAGTATAAAACATTTTTACAGTGCAGTTCTTAATTAGGAGCTCGGAGTTGCGTGTGTAAATTTACACATAAGTGCCAGCAGTGTTTCCACTGACAAAGAAATATTTCCCACCAGCAATTACAGAGTAACATTTATTTCACGGACAAGTAATTTAACATTGCATAATTGAAAACAGTAATTCGTTTGTTATACGGGTATGTTCCGTACGTCCTCTCTGTTTGCTCCTCGACAGTCGCGAGTGCATGAAGTAAGAAATCGCAAGATGTAAAGGAATAGATGGCCCCGTTTAAGACAGCAACAACTTTAAAAAATCAAGATTTTGAGATATTGCTTGAGATGAATTTTTCAAAGGATGCACTACGTATTTAATCAAATACCTTAAAGTAAACTTGAAAAATAGGTATGAAAAAATTATTTCTGCTGTAAACCTAATTTGTTTAGCCTACGTAAAACTAATTAGTAAATATTAAACTGGGTGATTCTTTTTTCGTCCGAGAGCTGCAGGAAATGTATTTATTCCTACAGATATTAATAACATCATAAAGATACATACATTTTAATTTTCTACAGAGAAACCCTAGCGTAGGCAAAAAAAAAAATTTCAAGGTCACAACAGCCAATTTTTTTTAGATTTTCCTTTAACTAGCTCGATGGAATGCCTTTTGATGCCGCCTCGAAAATATGGCGGCCTTAGCAGACAACATAAGAAGTATAAATTCATTCGAAACTTTATATTAAAGTCTAGATGTAGTGGAATTGGTAAATATTTTACTATGAAGCTGGATTCACAACGAACACATAGCGTACGAGCGTACGTACGTATAAAAGTGTAATCATTGAGTATGCAAGCAAGCATTCACATCGCCGTGTAACATGCGTACGTACGTAACGGAGTTAATCAACTTCCTACATCGTACATACGCTAAGTGGTGGTTGTGAATCCAAAAAGTATAAACGTTAACGTTCATTAAATTTTAATAATTTGGAATGAATTAAATCTCATTTGATCGTAAAATATTTTATTCGTTTAGACAGAAATAATAGTGTACGTTAATCGATTACCGACATTTTGTTTTAACAAAATTAATTTCCGCATATGTCTAGACTTAAAATTGTTGAGAATCCACCAGAAATACGTAAAGTACATATGTATTTTCGTACGTACGTTAAGTGTGGTTGTGAATCCGCCTTAAATTACGCATAATCTTAAGAATATTGCTTACTTGCATAACCTTCTACTAGTTTTGAAATGAATTTACACAGCCTAGTCTGTGGGTAACCATCGCCTTTGTGGTCATCTTGAGAACGAATAAATTATATTATATATATATATATATACATATATATATATATAAAATATATATATAAACAAAATTACAATGCCTTTAATATCCTAATTTGTTACGGGAATAAAAAAGTAACAACAAATAAAAGGTAAACTACGACGAGCCAGTACGAAATATATGAACTTATCATTCTCGAGAATTTAGTAAACCAAGGAATTATCAATAAATACAAATTTATGGCACTCAACAGCCTCCAATGACCTCGATATCGACGAGAGGTAAAGTCTATTTACCTTACCTTAGTTGTCCTAACCCAGCCATGATTTAAAGTTCTATAGGAAGGTAGGAAAAACCAATAAAATATAAGGTTAAGAGGACAAGTCCATCTCAACTAAGTTGTCCAGATTTCGAGATTTCTCTTCTGAGAAAGGGGTCTGTAAACTGGATTGCAGAGGCCTTGGTTTTCCAAGAAGCAACAAAGGATTAAAGGTCAACGCAGTGGAGCTGTATGCCACGTTTCTCAGTAGAGAACTGTCTAAATTTGGAACACTTAGCCTATACACACATACTTCACTACAGTAAAAATTTTTTTAAAAAGCAAGTTTATATACAATGTCATACCTGGGAGAAATGTAACCAGCAACCTTTCATCTCTGCGTTAGGAAATATCTCTCTAACAGCATTCCTCAAGCTTGTCTCGTAATCTGTAACTACAACTTGAGGTGACATACGGGGAAACTTCTGTTTCAGATACCGAAATGTCAGTTTGTAGGCAGCCTTCGACTTACTTGTCATTATGACGTACACAACTGCGTATATCTGGAACGAAGCAAGTAATTTGCAATAACATCATTTTCAGATCTTGTAGGTATTTTCATATTACAACTAAAAATTAGTTCACCGGATATTAACACGTGCATCGAAGTGTTCTAGTTACAAATGTGGTCAAATACGCTTAGTTTTGAATGAGGTTCGAAGGCACGTTTACACTTCTTGCAAAAGGAACATTACAATAACTTTCTTGTACAATATGGTTGACCATCAAGTGCCAAAACGGATATTACAGACATCTACAGTATATGTGTATATACAGGATGATTCTTAATTAGACCGACACATTTCGGAAGGTGATTCCTTGTCACAAAATAAACAGAAAATAATAAAACGCGTTGTGTGTAAACTTTATACGAAAGGAGATATTATCTATTGGCAATTAATGTTAAAATTGCATTTTCCCAAAAATATCGAAAGTTCAATAACGTAAAATTACAAAACTCTGAACACTGCTTTATCATACTTGGTTAAACTAATTCACAGCATGTTATTAATACCCTCGGTATTTAAGAAAAGAAGAAGGGTGGCTACTCTCTAATTGCATACAACTTTTGTACCGTCAGGAAATTGAAACATTTTCATAAGGTTTATAGATTAATATGAATTATGTAACAAAATTGGTTCTCTTGTTGTAACTGTCTAGGACCTATGATTTTCGTGCAAAACGCAATGGACCCCTTGCATGAATAACGAAACTCAGAAAAAAGTACATTAATATTAACTTAAACGCGTAGGATCACGATTGAAAAAAGAATTTTATAATATAACTGCGGTATTTATTAATTAAAAGCTAAATTAAGTGTTGAAAATAGCAGACGCGGTGGCCTCGGTACAAAACAACTTTTAATTGGTCTACATCACGTGCCATACCTAGAGCGTAAACAAAACAGTACATGCGGGAACGCCGTGCCGTAAAAACGTCTTGCATTTTGTCTGTTTATCGTATCAGTACTTCACGGATATATAAAAGGACGGTCCGAGAATCTGCCAAAGTTAATTAATTAATCATTTGTGAATATTTGTATTCACTCTATAGAAATGTTTATAATTTTTTTTTATTTTTGTAATGAGTACAGAAAAATAATTAATTTTGTTTACATTCTGACAGGATTATAACTAGTATATTTATTATCAACAGTGTTAGTTTGTTTTGATGAGAATTGTAATACTGTATTTGTTTGTTTACTTATGTTGCTCATCATAATTTTAGTTCTATGCTATATACTAATTTAATATTGAAAGAACCCCATTCATTTTATTTCTTTAAAATTTTATTTGTGTTAGGTTTTAGCTTCTTTTGCAGTTTCTCTTTGGTTGTGACGTTTAAAGAGAAAGGAAAATGGGGGTGGGTTTTGAAATTGCCCGATCGCGTCGGTAATGCCTGATTTTATATCCAAACATAATTTAACGTCTTAAAGCCGGAGCATTTTTGTCAGTAACTTGGAGACGCTAATCATTGTAATGAATTTAATAAGTTATGTGAAATAACGGGAAAGAATTTTGAACATTAATTTTATTCTGAGTCGACGTTCACTAGCGTAATACTAAATTGGAACTTTAAATTATTTTACTCTTTGATTGGCGATTTTATTATTTATAATTTTGAGACTTACTGAATGGAGAACTTCAGAATTAATTTTTTTCAGAATTAAATAGTTGAGAACCTAAAATCAGAGTTGTAAGGATGGAGTGCATTTTAATAATTTTATATATTTTTCATTTACTCTCTTTCAACTACTCTAATTTTTGCTCAGTCAGTTATGCAAATAATTTCATGCACAGTTTGGTGTAATTTAGGGAAATTGTCCACATTACATCTTAAATTCTACTAAGGATTATTTTGTGTTTATTTGTGTCTGTAGAGTAGTTGTATTTCTTCGAATATTTCAAGACTCTATCAGATGGGTTTTGTTCATACTTTCCTACCAGTAAGTATAATTGGTATGACTGCAATCCTGTTTAGTTCAGTAAGGTTAACAAGTTTTCATGTCTTTCCAACCAACATGATTAGCCTCCAGAGCATTATAAAATCTACTGTGAATTTAAGTGTTGAGGTATGTATAAGCTACATGTAGGTAGTAACCATCTACGCAACCTTAGGTACATACCTATATGAGAGTTTCTTCACCTCGTTCTACACTTTCTATTTTATTTAGAGCTGTCTCATACTGTATAACTCAATATCACACCCACACAATTCATAATAATAACAACTGTTTACATGTATAACTGTACAGTAAACTATATACACCCATTTCTATAGTTAATATATTATGGTTTTTGTAATTGTGGCCAGTGTGTTCCGAATAAAATTAACGGCAAGGAAGAGTCCCTCACTTCACGTTCACGCCCGCTGTTTTGTATTTATATTTATTTTTTTTTTTTTTAATATACGAAGTGTGCCAGTATTTGTGTGTATTGCTTTATTCTATTTAAAACAGCGTGTTTCTCAATATAACTGCTACCACGAGGTAAGTGGTCTGTTTTTAGCCCTTGACATGAATAGGCCTGTTCCATGAAAAAACCGCAGAAAATACATTTGAAGAAATTGTAGTATCGTTTATGAACGTAAATAGTCGTGGTTTTATGTTAAAATCATAAAGTGGTACGAGTTAGTGTAGGCCTATGCCTTCAAGGGCTTACCTATCCAATTCAGATTACTGCGGCGAGTCGTTAGGGCTGTACTTAATGGCCTGTGTTTAACGTTTTCAATTAATAACAAAGAACACCACGAATTATATTTTCAGACATAAAGAACTATCTGAGAAGCCTGCATAATAGTGATTTCGTGATGGGGTTATTCTCGAGTCGTTTATATCACTGTGTGACGAACTTGTTTTAACCAAGCTCGCAGTACTAACCTAGGCAGTTTGCGTTAGCTAATTATTAAAATACAAATGATTAGTGCACCTTTTTGATGTTTAATTATATTGGCTAGATAAATCTGTTACAATGTTTGTATGCTGTTAGATCTACGTTCACGTGTGTACACACATTTATAATTGTAAGTTAACTGTTTCGCAAGGAAATCATACAGGCTATACTTCTTTCTTCGTCCTGTAACTAATATTTTATATTTAAAACATGTTATGAATATCTTATAAATGCTGCAAGCATGCCAGTGAATATGTTGGTTCTTACAACAAAATTGTTATGGCAGTAATGAATAACTTGCCTTCCACGGTACACAGCGAGGATATTCGCATAGGCCTTACATACAAGTAGTGTGTACGAAACGAGATAAAATTCATTGCAGGCCTACTTACACTTAGACAATGCTTGTATTAATTCGTTTATCATCAAAGTATAAAAATACAAACATGTTTAACCTGTTCAAATAACCTACTTATTATTATGTAGACATAAGGGCTGCGCTAGGAAATATGTAGGCCTAACATAAGTACGCCTACTCTTTCCTTCATAACAGTGGCATGGGTCATTTTAGCTACATCGTTGTTTAAAACTTTGTATAATGAATGAAATGTAATTTAGAAACATCCGCAAATGCCTTTCGTGAATAAAAAGTAACATACGTCAAATTAGTATAAAAGTTCGTAATGCCTGCAGTAGGCCTAATGCTGTTTGTTAGGCCCTTTTTTTTATTAATTCCACGCACGATTGTAATTACTTAAGTACGTTAAGACTGTCAAAATTATCCTTACAAGAAGTAGTTATTACATACAACGAGATGGGTGAAACATTTCTTTACGTTAAAATGATTTGACAATACAAAGTGGAAGTCACAGAAACATTGACGTCTCGGCCAGATGCCTTAAAACATCTCTGTCGCGCTTCTAATATTTTAAAAACAGAAAAAATACTGATTCGTAACGGAGTTAATACTCGTGCTTATGCATCTTGGCACGAAACACCATTTATAATATGGCAGTCTACGATATAAGCAACTATTATTCTCGTGTACGCCGCCATTGTTGTCCATGTCTCGTATGGCTCGTGACGTCAGCGGACGGCCATGATGTAATGTAATGTTTTAGCGGACGTTTCAAAAACGTAATTTTCAAATGGCCCTGATTTTGTTAAATTAATCCAAAATATAAAGAAAATATATGGGGCTACTTAGTTTTTCATGCTGTTTCTATTGACGTACTCAACAAAAAATCGATTGAGGTGTCCATTGAAGATTCGGGCCACCGATACAGCATAGCCAATACTGTGTGCATTATGTGTTGTTTTTCGTCAATAATTACCTCCCGGAGTTCGTAGTTGTTTATTAATAGAGAAATGACGATTACACAACAAAACAGTAGACGTCTTTAAACGGTTCGGGACCTACCATTTTCGTTAAAACGACACAAGAAATTTCTGCTTTAGCGGTATTATTGCGAGCTTATTTCAGTACAGTAAATTTGGTTTCCTTGGTACGTCCACCATAAAATGGATGCCGAGAGCAGAAGTTCCTATGCTTTAGGCTCTATATCGCTGCATCCAATATTCATATTGCCTTTTGAACGTAAATGATATGTCCTAGGTTTTATTCAAGTTTCGATCTTTTGGGAAAATGCCGTTATAAAATTCAATTTTTAAAGGCTTATATTTCCTTTTGTATTCAGTTTAGACACTAAATGTTCTGAATATGTTCTATTTATGTTGTCACATGGAATCACCTTCCGTAAGGTAAGGGCCTAATTAAGAATCATTCTGTACATTAGCGCATATGTGTATGTATGTGTATATATATATATATATATATATATATATATATATATATACATATATATATATACATATACATATACTTATATATATATATATATATATACATATATATATACATATACATATACTTATATATATTTATCTTCTTGTCATAACGATTTGTGAAACTTGACTGCTTTACATACAGTGAAGTGTAATATTCACTTAGGCTAGTTGAATATGTAGTTATATTTCTTTTTGCAGGGGACATTAATAAGGACAACCTCTACAATAAAAAAATAAAAAATCAGGACGAAAAAACCAACATGAAAAGCTATCGTTTATAAGAAAAATGCACACAACATATGGAAAATAAATTCTTCACATCAACTATTTCATAAAAGAAAGATACCGTGTTTTAAAGTAGCTTAATTCTATTGAAACCATTCAAATAAATTGTACTTTTGATAGTCCTGTTATTGTAAGATAGCCACATAAATATACCTAAATCCTACGACTCACAAATTATTTGAGAGAATTTTGCTTGTTTGAGATAAAAAATATCATTAAACTGCTTCTTCAATATTTGCCACAGAAACTACATTTGTATGTTCGTACCTGAGTTAAGAAATTGTTAATGACTTCAGAAGGAGTACGTATAATTATATAATTACAACCACTGGTTTGGACGGTGTGAACAAATAACAAGATAGTTCAAAAACTTTCTGCTGGTTGTGCGCAGTTTTAGACAATGATGATATACGCCAAAGCAGAATTTAAAAACAATTATCCTACGACCTCGTGAAATGCTAAGGATCTAAGACATTGCTCGAGAATCGTTTTCTTAAAAGTTAGTACCAACAGAAATGCTCCCAGGTGAAATTATGCTGTTGTGTACTTCTGTTACACTAGTCAATAAGAGTAAGTAAACACAGAAACTCTGGATACCAAATAGATGTGTCCGGATGACTTATGCTGCAAAATTTAAAAATATAAATAAAATATAATCTATATGTGTGTATATGTATATATATATATATATATATATATATATATATATATATATATATATATATATAAGAGAACACTGACTGACTGACTTACCAAACTGCATCCCAAATCACTGAACCTAGAATCGTGAAATTATTTTTTTGTGTACGCGTTACGCTCAGGTCATAGGCGAGCATTAAGGAGGGATTTTTCGAAATTCAAACTTTAACGGGATGAAATGGGGTGGAATGTATTTCCGAACAAACGTCGATAGAGCTCGAACCCGTCGAACTATCGTAATGAGTTTTACTTTAATAAGACACACATAAATGCAAATTAGCCAATTTCAGGACTTTTCGAAATTCAACCTTTAAGGGGGTGAAGAGGCCTTAAAAGTATTTCCGATTAACTATCGATATATTATATGGAATTCTTTAGAATAGAGAGTTTGTTTTCACTTCAAAATGTTACTTACGTAAATACCCAAAAAATAATATTAGGATTTTTTTTTAAATTCGACCCCAAGCAGTAAAAAGGGACAAAATGTGTTTTTTATGAATCGTCTATTTCACCGAAACACAATTGATTATCGTCGTGAATTTTACTTCAATTGGTTACGTATACAAATATATATGACATGACTCTAAGAAGTTTCGAAATTCTTTATTAGGGGGGTGAAAATACGTGAAATGTGTTTTCGATTATTCCTCCGTATCTATCGAACCAATCGAGATATCAAAGTGTTCTGTGCTTTAAATTGAAGCTTATGTACATATCTAAATACAACTGAAAAATATTTTCCGAATTCTGCTTCAAAGAGATAAAAAAGTGGGTAAAATGTGTCTCCGATTCATAATCGATATATATCGATACCGTTCATTTTTATATAACGACGTAATTTTGGTTTAAGATTGATGCTTACTCATATACCTGAAAATTTATTTTACGAATTTTCGAAATTCGCCACCATAGAGGTGAAAAAGGGGGGGGGGGGGAGTGGTGAAAAGTGTTTTCTATAAATCGTCCCTATATCTTGAGCTCAGCGGGCTATTGTCGTGTTTTTTACATCCACGTGACACCAAATAAGTATTCTAAAACGCGATTAAAGGGTTTTTCAAAATTCACTCTCTTAGGAGGGGAAAATACCTTGAATATGTTTTACATAAATCCTCGATATCTGTCGAACCCATCGAGATATACAGTTAATTTTTTTCTTCAGGATGATGGTTACAGAAATGATCGCAGAACGGTTTTTTAGATTTTCCGAAATTAGATCTCTCAGTACTGCGTAGTGGTCATGTGTTTTTTTAAATTAATGATCGATTTAGATTCGACTGAACGGGCTACCGTCGTGATTTTCATTTCAATTGGTTACTTTTACAAATGTCTAAGATTGAAAACTAAACTATTTCGAAATTCGACACCCAAAAGGGTGAAAAAGCACAAAATGTGTTTTTCATCAAACCATGAAATCTATCTAACCAGTAGAGATATTGAGGTATTGTTCGCAATCAGGGTGATGTTTACGTAGGCATTAAAAAAAATATGTGTAAGTTTTTTTACTTTATAAGGTAACTTGATTATTACGAACAAAACTATGTTTGTAAACGTTCAAGGCAGACGATCCGAAACGCAAGTACGAGCAGCGAGAAATAACTTATACAGGAGTTTCACTCTACAGTAACATATCGAGACGTGGTGTTGTACACCCTCTATAAACCCAGGACACGAATATTCTATGTTTTAAGTGAAATTTATTTTCATAAATTATTTCGACGTTACGTGATGCAGTTGTTGCTCATCAGCTCACATATATAATTTCACTAATCTCAAGGTTGGGGTACCAAATACATTTTCGTGAAATCTCTTTTCCTTCAAAAGCATTAAACGTCAAATAAATGTTTAGAAAATAAAGTAATTGAGCGTCCCGTCACCAATGGTTGTGCACGGGATAAATGAAACGTTTCTCATTCGATTGCCTTCATACAATAAAGAGTTTGAAATTACCTCACAACGTCAACATTGATGTGACACGCTGTTAGTGACAGGGACAAACTTAAGATTACATTTCGCGTGGATAGCTACAACTACTTATCCTGCTGCAGAATTAGCTTAACTAGCTACTTGGACATTCTACCAATCTTGTGTACGAAGAGGTTTTTCAATTAAAGTAAATATTTTCAGTTACGAATAATACTCGCGAGCAAAGCAGCGGGGGACTGCAAGTACCTAACAGATACATTCAAAGAACTTTAAATGAAAACAATACCTAATAGAGTCATTCAAAGAACTTTAAATTAATCCAATACCTATTATTGAGACATTTAATGAACTTTCATTTAAACTTTTATTACGTAATGGTTTGGAAAATTTTAGAATTGAATATTACTTGTAATACTACAAATTGGGAAATAAAATTATATTACAATTCTTATATCATTTGCTATCTGAAATTTATTAGGAAAAACACTTATCACATTTGTTTGACTTATTCGGACAAAGACGGTTCTCATAATACGAGGATCATTGCTCGAATCGGGAACATGCATTTCAATGTGAGAAGTTGAGTTAGCTAAGTAAATCTCACTATATCTATTAACGCACGTAAAAACTTTGAAGTAGTTTAATAAATATGGAAACGAACGTGGCGAGCACTGGCATTTTAAGGCTGCCAGAGATAGATAATAAATACTTCGGCGACAAATTTCGTGATAATATTTTACCGCACCTGGTAAAAAATGGAAGCCTTCTAGTGTTGGAAAATGTTTAGTTTCGGCTAACTGAAAAATAATAAAATGGCCACGAGTGTTAACTAGATTTTTCTTTGACTTTGACCCTTATTTAATATGTAATGAGTGTGATATATGAAGCTTGAAGTAAGATGTACTTGCCTAACATATTGCACATAATACAGTGCATATTCCCAATTTTAGCAAACTTCGTTGATTATGATGCAGTGTTATACAAACCGTCATCGTGATATTATAACTTCGTAACTCATGGTGCTCTTTATTAGCCCCCTTCTGATAAGTACATAAACATATCGTGAAATGTGTCACAGCAGATAATTAAATTTATCATGGAACGTGCAAAACCATTTTACAAATTTGATGCTATAGGTTGTCACGTTTGTCTATGATGTTAAAATTATAACTACAATTATAATTACTGCGGTTTTCAGTTTTTTTAGATTACTTACTTTTTCGCTGTACGCTACATGGATTGTTAACAGCTGTGATGCGTTAAGTTGCCTTGGCAGCACCTTGAAAGTTGCGTCAATGTGTATTCTTCGACAAGACTGCAATTTATTTCCAAGGAATGGAGATATGAAAATGACACATTGAAAATTGTGTCCATCCAAGAAAGCTTGGTAGAATCTGTTATGTTGTTCTACATTTACATTTGGTGCAGTCATAAATGTGTTTTCCTCCAAAATCCTTGACAAATCTTCTAAATTATGAGGTAGTGGTGGGTAGCGGCACCTCCTGGCTCTCAACATCGTATCTCAACTGAAGGGAATCCCACTTCAACACTTGCACGGGGGTACCTGTAAGAAAATAGTTATTAGACGTTTGTTAGGATCACAAAGCACTGTCATTCTTCCTTGACACTGCGTCCCTTCTTTAACATTTAAGTAATATCAATAGTCGAAATCCCTGTTGCGGCATTGCTTATGGAAACATCTCTGCCTCAGCCGCTAAAGACATTGCAATACCTTAATTCGATACACGTAAGGCATGTTTACGCGAAAAAAATGCAGTATTTTCGCCAAAATTCAGTACGGTTACCAGTGGAACTAAAGTATCGACCAAAAAGCATATTGCGTTTATTAATATAACAAGTCTTTAAAATTATTTTTCATATTTACCTCCACTTTAAAATACGGAACCTGATGCTGGTGTGTAGAAATGTTTACTACTTAAGTAGGCTTAAACATAAATGTATCTGCAAATAATAGTTTTGCATTCTGCTGATACAAATTGCATGACATGTGAATAGTGCAGTCATTTAGACGTTGAAGATAGTGAATATTCGGATTGAAAAGGGTTCATTTTGTTCTATTTATATGCTAAACATTGTACTAAAACCCTACCAAATGCCACAGTCGGGAAAATTGTACGTGACTTATCAATAGTGTGGAAGCACAGTAGGCCTATTCTGTTTGTTTCGATAACGCTTGTGTATAAAAGGCAGAAAGGTAGCAGAAAGCTGGAAAACGTATTATATTATTGGTTTTTTATGCCGTAAAGCATATTAAATCCTCAACGTATTAAAAATTAGGAAATAAAGCGGTAAGCTTCAAAAGTTGAGGGATTATATACTGTGGTAGGATTGAAAAATTCAGAAAAAATATCAAAAGCTGAAAAGGTGTCTGTTCATTTGCCAAAATATTTACAACTTCCTAAAATTTCATCGAAATCTATAGTAAGGAAATTGTACCGGAAGTTTCCCAAACTGGTAAAAATAATGCTTTATGTGACTAAAATAGGTAGGTAAAAAACTGCAAGACGAAATATTGGAGAGTCATTATTATTTTTTTTTACATTCTATTACTTACTACAACTTAAATGAACTGAAATACATAACGGGTAAAAATGGTAGAGGATGCATACGGTAGAAAATATTTACGTTAAGAGACTCAAAAATTTGTGTTGGCACTCATTTTTAAGGTTTTTGTAGAGGTGGGTTGCGTTTGTTCAATAAAGCGTTAAGGATGTCATTAGCTGGCGCACGTAACGCAACGCGCCTGCCACGCAACAGACGTGTGGAACTTTACTATTAATCATTATCTGTGGCCATGAACCCGTGGTAGGTGATTTTATTCTTGGGAAGTATGGTTTAAAGTAATATCGCATAAACCACATGGCGATTTTCGAATTCGGTTGTTATTTATCTAGATACGGCAGTGAGAAAAGGCCGTGTTTAGCTATTTTGAGGGGTTTGAAAATCATATTTACAATAAGTTATCCTAATTGTTAAACTGATAAAAACGTTTTTTGAAGCGCGTGTTCTTTTCGTAGACATACCCATGTCATGCATGTTGCATAGTTTCTTCAAAAAATGATTAATTGCAACAGCTGTAATGTGTTTTGTGCGCAGGTGGACAAAAACCTTAAAATTTTAAGACCTTGTATTATGCCAACACAATTCTCATTCGTTAAAAATAGTACAGGATATTTAAAATCTGAGGAAATATGTAGTCTTTAAATATATATATTGTGGAATGCATAGTCGCCGCATTAACTAAAACATTTGTAGTCCTGATTCGAATAATTCAGAAAGCTAAAGAACATATATAATAATTTAAGAACACTTTTTGTTCAGATTATGATATCCCTGTGTACGCATGCGCAATCTAGGACTTTACTTATTCCCACTTAACATTTCTTGTGAATTACATATACGTAACTGAAATGTGGTGAAATGTTAGGAGTCTAATAATCATATTAAATTAAGTGTCATATGGGGACTTATTATGCATACACCAGCGCACTTCTACACGATGTTTGCCTCCACAGAATCTTATTATACTACAATGTGACAAAGAAAACATGTCATCGTCACCCTCTCTGTCACTTCCACTGTTTCACCACAGATGGCAAAACATTTAAAGGCAATTTCTTCCACTATGTGCTGTGCCGCATGAACCCCTGAGAAGTTCATTTACGTTTGCAACGATTTATTATTAACTCTGTAGTTTTCAGGTCCTGATCTGTCTGTACAGGAAATAAATGATCATCCTAAATTTTACATGTTCCGAAAAACGGTTTTCGTTATTCTAAGTCTTTAATTGTGTCCTCTATCTAGACGTAACGTCAATCATTTCTACCCAACAATTCTATGTCATATTTACCTTTTCTCTCTTGGCAAATAGCCTATTCGATATATGATCGATCACGACCGTGAAAAGGAAATGGGGATGCTACGTAATGTTTACTGCGGATCGGTTGTGCGGTTTGAATTAACCATTGAAGTATACTGTTATCCTGTTAAAAGTTCCGGCCTATTACGACGGTTTGTTTTATTAAGAGAGTGTAGATTACGTGATTCGTTTTCATGCGAGTAGAAGTGTAGGTAAATAAGGTGGGACCAGAAGATTCTTACCTATGTGTTAAATGTTATATGACTTTAAAAATAAATGGTTTTGTTTTTACCGAAGGTGCACGGTACTCTCAATTTTCTAGGAGGTAAGAAACGCACTGACCGCTTTTTAATTACTATTTTATTATTTATTTCCGTTGTGTTTACCTTATAGTTGTGTCTAATCTATTTCTATTCCAGCAGAACACAATTCCCGTATGGGGCTTGCTATTCCTTAGGTCCTATTATCATGCCTCTCATGTTGGAATAGTAAGATTGTTTGCCAAGCGAGTGAAGAAAAAAACGTTCTGTTGACAGTTACTACCCCGGGAAACCTGATTATTTAGTTTCTGGTTAGAATCTAGAATAGCGCCTTTAGTATTTCCCCGTCATTGGTTCCGGCCACGGCCGGAGCCGTGACAATATTATTCAGTATTTACAGCTAAATGAAATGACAATTTTCCACGTGTTCTTGTACTTTTATATGATTCATAAATCCAGTTTATGAACCTGCACAAATTATGACTATTATTTGGAAAAGTCCAGTATAATTTTCCCCGCTGTTGCTTTCTGTAGGGATTGAGTTTGATATTTACCACAAAACTTAAAAAAAATATATATATATATATATATATATATAAAGTACCATTTACAGGTTTATCCAAAATTTTCTAGTATCCCAGGAAATAAACATTATTTGCCGGGAATAATTACTTTTTGGTGGTTCTTAGACCATTACTAAAGGTACTTTTTCCCAAAATTCCCCGCCCTTGTGCTACTAGTCTCACGCCCTTCCTAATTCCTTTACCGGAAACATTCACAAAACAATAGCTCCTATTTCCATAACTAACAGTCGTATCGAGACAATATTTTTGTTTAAATTCCTCAGTATGTGCTTCAAAAACGTTCCCTAGACAATTTTCTCTGAAACTAATAGTTTTTACTTTAATCAAGGAAACGAGTGAAAAAGTTTTTGACTGTCATTTTAAAAGTTTGTTCGTCGTAAGTTTACAAAATGGCTCAATATAAAAAAATTTTTCCCATAAAATCAGTAGCTGATTTTATAAGCTGTAAAATAACGTAAAGATATTATATTTTTGCAGCTTCAGCCGCTGTAAAAAAATCCAGCAATGTGATACACCTGCCTGGCGTCCAGGGTAGCTTTTTTTAATTATAACGGAACTTTCATGTCTATTATTTTATCTATTATAAACGGAACCATTATTAATATCTGCATATATTTGTATGTGTATGTTTAGTTACACAACTCAAATTTATGTAGGGGTCTTGATGTTTTGCAAAATAAGGAATAGGTTCTCACTAAAATGTTTTTTTCTTTCCTTTTAATTTTTTCACTCAAATGTTTACAATTTTCGTTACATAAATATACCGAAATCAAGAAAAATAATTTCAGTGGGAAGCTATTCTTTACTTTGCAAAACATCTAGACCACTACATAAATTTGAGCTGTGTAATTAATCATACATACAAATATACACAGATATTAATAATGCGTTCCGTTTATAATTGATAAAGAAATAATAATAACGAAAGTTCCGTAATAAGTAAACAGAAAGCTTTGCTAGACACCATCACCGGCAGATTTAATTAATTTTAAAGGAAAACACAATTTGTTAACTTCGTCACATTACCGAAAACAAATATGATATAGTGATTTAAATCTCAATACGTAGCCTAGTTTAATAGAAAATCGTTTAATACAGCCCTTTTATTACATAGAGTACGTTTGCTTCAATTGTTATTTCGCTAATATCTTATGGTGCATTCCTGATATTGTTTCCCAATATTTATTAAATACATTCTTCAGGCCTGGACAGCAGATAGTATGCCTCCACCTAAATGCCAGGAAAGTAATTTATTTTCAAGGCATCAACGCGCAGTTAGTAATGTTAATTTATTTACTTTAGCAATGTGGAAAAATCGAAATGTGTTCGTGTATACAATCCTGGCAATAAAATACGTGTTAGAAAATGAACGAAGAGATAAACAACGTGGTCCTCATTTTGTAACATCAAAAACGCCCCCTTGGCAGCAGGAAGAATAAGCTGAAATCGTAACGATAGGGTAACTGGCGTGAACAATATCGCTTCCGGAGTTACCAAGCGTGTCACCCGACCTGCCGCACCCCGGATGACGAAGTAAATCCTGTGAAACACGGCTGAGCGCAACAAAGTATACAAACAGGTTGTTCAGTTGAAAAGAGCAGGTCTGCCTGAATTATGCCTATATTTTACCGTGTATAAAACTGAGCCACCATGTTGTCTTTCTACGCAATTAAAAAAATTTTCATAAATAATTTTGTTCCTTTTAGGGTTCTGTAAATGTTTTGCAAAAGAAAAACGAAACTAAAATTTTTAAATACAGAACACACAAATACGCTAACACATTTTTTCTTCTGATTAGTAACAAATGAAGTACGTAAGTAACTCAGGTGGACTGAAACCAGGACTCAAAGCGCTGAGGACTGGTCTGTCAAGCAGATAGCACAGATCCTGCCTGCAATCATTATGTTCTTACACATGTAATCATCACCCAACAAAAACAATGCCTATCCGGAAGAAACCTTTGTACTGCATGTAGCAAAAATTCCTAACTCTTTAGTAGGAAAAAAATTATCCAGGCATGGGATATACATATTTTAAGCGCATTTCTTATTTTGTACTATAGTGGTTACAACGAATTTGTAGTGACATGGTCAAAAATCGAGAGAACAGTGAATTTTCTCCAATGTAGGCTATTGAAGATTGAGGCCTAAACAATAGCAAGCAAAGAATTTTAACTGCTGCCGTGGTGATATTGTTATAGTTTCTAACATATTAAGTAACACGCTAACAGCGGATGTAAAAGTAATGTCTCGTCATTAAAACTGAAATGCATAATGCTACAGAAAAATGAAGTGGGCCCTAGCCCGCCTAAGAACATTAACGGGAGCTCAGCCGTATTTGATAACAAAATTAGTAACTGGGTTGCTTGATAATTGGTACAATGTGTTTCACTGTAGTATCTAACACTCGTTAAAAGGTTTGGAAAAAAACCTTACACATGTTTTTAAGATAGAAATATATTTTTTGTACCTTTTTCTTGTGAAACCACATACTTTTCTTAATAGAACAAGAATGCTTACACAAGCATTAACACAAGTCAGCCAATATTTAAACACTGTAATACCTAAACAATCAGAAACAATATTGGCCTAAAGGATTTATGTTAACAAAATAAACTTAAAAACTTTACATTTTCTCACAACTACCCTAGACTAGTATTACATTACGAGGAAAACAATTTCGTCTCGTAACGAAACTTTGGGTTTTGGAGGAGGGAGGGAGGGAAGTATATTTTGTACACTCTAGCAAAGTTTTTCTTTAACTATAGAATATAGAAATACGGAATGCTGTTTGTTATTGATTGAAGATTAACAATACAAACCGTTAGGTAAGCCGATAGCTAAGCGATTGTCAGCAGTAATCTCAATCGGACGGATAGGTAGTTATAAAATCATAGGCCTGTACTGGCCCATGCCAGTATTATGTTTTAACATAATACCACATCTGCCAATGCCATAAATGGGAGCACAGTTTCTTCTGATACCTTGCAGTTACTGTCAGCAACTACTTGCACTCACTATGCTTACTCACACCTAGGGCCAAAATAGACCATCTCGTTGTTGCAGGCAGGTTTAAAAATATGTAATTGTAAAAATAACCATTCACCTAAAATTGTGCACACGTCTTCAAATTAATAAAAACAATAAATAAATACAAATAGAAATGAAAAACAGTGCCGCGACCGGCATAAACACAACGTGACGAATTATCACACTGTTACGTAACAAATATTTATAGGTTTTCGAAGTAAAGTTGTTTGTCTTGCTATACAATGTTAAACAAAGAACCATATTTTACAAAATTTTGTATAAATCACGAAACAAGAATGCCATTGCATTGTGGTTTATGGCAGATAAGCGATTGTTTTTCCAAAACAGCTTATATTCCCAGCACGCAATCTGTTTCTGACGTCACGGGCCAAACTCTCCATAATGGAAAACGTCTTCTTTCATGTTATTGTGAACGAAAACAAATACACGCTCTATTTGAACTTGTAGGAACAAAACCATTGCAAATTAGTTGCCAAATGACGGTTTTGTAATACTAACATGTTACTCGTTGTACCAGTATTACAAAAGATTCTTTTTGCAACAGTATTTCCTAAGATTATCTTTATAAAAGTAACTATTTTTATCGTGCACATCAAATTTGAGACATTAGTTTATACAATGGGTTCTAAACCAGAGATACTTTAAATTCTTTCGATCTCAGTTATCGTAAACAGGAGAGTACTTAAGTATCGTTAGCTTGAAAGATTAAAAAATACGTATTGTATTTAATTGCAGTACATAGTAAAAAAATGTGCAGTAAACTAGCTCGGAAAACATGACAATCAAAACAGAATATAATTTGGAAAAAAAAAATACATCTAATCGCTTTTGTTACTTATGTATTTATTCTACGATCTTGTATACCATGAGATACTTTTAGCGAAATTAAAATATGCTGTTTGAAGTTTTAGTTATATTGACTTTGGTACATGAATGTCCCGTGAGTCCGCTGATTTTCCTGGACTCAAGTAATCAAGGGGATATGTTTATATGTAATTAGCAACCAATGCCTGGGTCGTAACCGGTTTTTGTACAAGAAATGTTAAACTGGTATATAATATAGCAGGCAGAGAAATGCGCTTGCGTTCAATAACAATGAATATACGAATTCGCTTTAAGAGTTAGTGGACCTGGCGCGTGAGACGTGCTGTAGCGTGGTACGTATAGTCGTTTTTCATGTATAGTTACTAAATATGTTTCCAATACGTTTATCTACGAAAAGAAAACACACTTCAAATTAAGTCCCTACGATTTTGAAAATGCATTCCGATAATTATTAACATGATTATCAAGCTCCTTTAAAGTGCTAAAAATGACTTTTTCACGTTGCCACAGCCGAGAAAATATCGACCGTAATCGTAAAACAAAATCATAGAAACCTGCATTGGACTTTACCACATACTTCCCACAAATACAATTATAGGGTCATCGCTTGAAGTCCTGTTGAAAAACAATTACTACGTAAACACTGCACGCTGGTATAGTACTCTGCGCGTAGAGGCGATAAGGTGTTTGACGCACGGGTTATATTCGACTTATCGCCCTCCCCGTTTCCGTGCCTCGTTTGACGTCTCCCGTTGGCAGAAATTACCGAAGTCAGCCGCGAAAAATGCTTGCTAACCATTAACAGTTCTAAGTAGACAGATCTATCGCCTACAAAGCTATCATACACAGCAAAAAATAGAGGCTTGTAGACAACGTAATGACAGATTGCGTACTCTTGTGCAAAGGGCATTGAAGTCCAATCTATCAACAAATAATAAATATAATTATATATATATATATCACTTACCTAACACATGTTTCTTCATAAATCCTGCGCATAGGTGTTCCATCGGACTGGGATCTTCGTCGGAGCTCTCCTTTGAACTGCAACACTTCAACTGCAGTGAGATCAGCGTCGTGATTATGTGGTTTCACGTATTTACAAACGACCCCGGCATCTGTACGGAAAAAACCGGCCGAACTAGTACAGTTCTGAGTTTTGCAATGACAGTATACTGTATCAAGCTTCGTTCGCTTGCACACATAAATGTAATCGTTGTGGATATACAAAACGCCACCTCTTCTACCGCCTTCTACTAACTCCACGTTATTCATGCTGACAGTACACTGGTGTATTTCATAAGTATGGACGGATTCAAACTAGACTGCGACTTACTTACACTGTGAAGCACGCGCCTATTACAGCCAATAGCATTCGAGGTTACCTCCCTCCTCCGTCCTGTGTCCACCTATGGGTTATTCCACCCTACGTCCCGCTGCTAGCTACCTGGACAATGCGAACAACAAAGCCTACACGCATACTTGGGGTAGTCTGAACTGCAGGTGTATGGCCTGCGCTTGCCATTCATCTTTTGCACTTCCTTTTATCACTGCCGTTCAACAAACGGGCTCATGTTACGGGTGTTCCATTGGGTTATTTTTGTTATTGAATATTTGTTCAAAATAAATATACTTTTGCTGACTTTACTAGCTCCTAGAATATGCGCTTATGAAAAATCGTTTAGTGTGCAAAGCATTCACACAATGACATTGCAATGTCAAAAGTAGTGTGTTACTAGTTCATACAGCAAACAAAATAGCAATAAACACGTTGCAATAAAATAATTTCCTGTGGACTCGGGCATCACGGGTTACATTTTAAAGGTTACAAATAGAGCCACGAAAAAAATATTTTCGCGTAAAAATCGTGGCTCGAATTATAACACGAAAATATATTTATGCTATTTAAAAAACTGCTGAAAACCTAGTGGAAATATTTTATTCACAACTGTTTTATTAACCACAATCATGAATGGCTTAGTGTTTCCATAAATATTAAACATGTAGTCTGTAACGTGTTACCTGAGCGTAGATTTTTTTTTCATTTCTTAACGACGTTGGTTTTCGTTTTGTGTATAAAATTGTAATTTCACATTTCGACTACTTTAACATGTCATGGATCGGATACTATGAAATTTAAAATTTTTCTATTAGGTGACAATCTAGTACCTAGTAACGTTTATACAAGAATCATTGGGTTAATTCAACAATTGTACCCACTTGTCATGAAGGACACTGGAAAATCCCAATAATTTTACTCACCAGCGTATTCTCCAAACCATTGTAACGTCCAGCACCGAGTGTGATTGGACGGCGGTTGGCTTCCATATTTGCAAACGAATCACAAACACAATGGCCTAACTAAGTGTGGACACACCAAATACGAAAGGAGAACGTTGACCCGGAAAATGTTCAATTGAAGCCTAGTAAACAGTCAACTTTACCCGCGATAAATCAGCGCCGTAGCAAGCTATACGGAATCCTTTTATACTGTAATGAGTTTTCAATGCGTATTTTTTGCAGTCTACGTGATAACTTTTTTTTTAAATTTATTCCTGCTATTCATATACTTTTCTCTCGAGTAACTTGGTTCCCTATTCATAGGGGTGCTCGATTTCCGCGAAAAATTTTTGGGCCATTTTGTTTTAATGCCTTGTGTGTACATCTGCAACACTGCTTCATGATTATTGGAAAAGTTTCTTTGTGAAGTGACGTCTCTTATTTGACTGTGCCAATGAGAATAAGGTGACTACGGTTATCGCACTATGTGATTTGCGGGTAGAACGCAGGACGCACGGCACTTAAAATATCGAATCACTATAAAGAAGAGCTGCAGATATGCACGAAAGACACTGAAACGAAGTGGGGCAAAAATATTTTCATGAAAATTGATCACCTCTAATTATTTATGTAACTTATGTCCTTTCCTTTTAAATATTTTAAACTTAAACATTGGTACCGACGTCGCGTGGGCAGCAGGGGCGTTTGCCCCCCACCGAAACTCATATGTGTAGAGGGGTAAAGTATGTATCTTGCCGCCCCCTACCCCACATATTTTACGTATGTATAACACAAACCTATTTATGCTAGACAATGTCACTTACTATTACTGAACACACACATATATGTATATAGATATGTGTGTGTGTGTATATATACACATTTGCAACTGGGAAATAAAACTTATATACACACACACACACACACACACACACACACACTATATATATATATATATATATATATATATATATATATATATATATATATATATATATACACACATTCATACATACAGTCTATGAATATATCCTTTGGTAGGCCTACACTGTCAGTCTATTGACCTTGTTTCCACGTGTGAAATAGCAAACGAAACGCAAGTGTATTGCCGGGTTCTTACTTACGCGAACGTAGATAAATTAAAAATAATATTAAATTTTAATTGATTGACCCAATGTCTGTCCACGAGTATCACACACTAATATATGGGGTTAAATCAATGAGGATGAAACAATTCTAGCTCACTATAAGATATTCTTCTAAAGTAAATTTGATTATGTAGCTTTTTGACGAGATATACTACTCCCGACACAGTAGTTTTGCTTTAAACAATACTCAGCGAGACAAGGCAGTTTAGGTTAAGTACTTATCAACATTGGATTTTGTGCAGAAACAATGGACTTTCCTGATTATCTTGGTCCACGACTTAGTTGATTTTATTTCTTTGGTAAACAATACATTACAGTAGGCCTATTTCACAAAATACATTCCCTGCTTAACCCCAGGTACTACGAGATTAGAGGTTACCTCTTTTTAAATTACCGCTTACCAGCGCCAAAACGAGCGAACAGATCAGCATAGACGTTGTTACGTTCCTGTGTGCGGCTATGTGTGTATAGATCAACGGAACATCAATTTTTTTTTCGCACGAACGCATAGTCCGCTTCGTGTAGTCAACGGAATACGGCCCTGTAATCTATATTCTGAAACCATTTTAGTCATATTGCTTGAACATAGTAACTGTTTAAATTTGCCATATTATGTCGCTGCCTGCGATATTAGTATTAATGGTGCCATATTTTTGAAATGTCCACACAAATTGCCCGCCTACCTCAACAGTAGATACTAGCCGTTGCTTCTTCTTCACGACCACAATAATAGTTCTAATGAAATTTTTACACTGAAAATACCCCGGTACAAATTAAAATTTTATGGAAAATCTTTTACTGTTCAGATTACTGGGTTATGGAATGCAATACTAATTTAAATAACGAACTTTAAAAGCCAGGCATCTAGGCTATTAAAGCAAGATGTTTCTATCACATCTTGAAAAATTAACACGTATCATCAGACATTGAATGAATTTTTTCTTTCTATTGTACGCTATTAGGTTAATGTAAGTTACCACTTTTTTGCTGACGTACCATACTGTAGTCATGTTACATTGGTTTTTATTTTTTTATATTTTAATTTGTGCACTATTTTATTTATTTTGCCTAAATGTTGTTCCACGGTTTATGTTGAAGTTAAAGAGCAGCTATTGAGAATAGTTACCCTATGCAATAAATTGGTTAGTTATATGATCTTTAATAAATCGATAATTGTTACAATGATAAATAAGTTGGTAATATTGCACCGCCACTGATAGATCATATTATGCATCATTTTGCGGTATGCTAGTTACGTTATTGTAATATGTAATAGTCATGTAATAATTTGTAGCTATCTAATTTACCTAACTTAGTGTCAAATTTTGGAACTATTTTTAAAATTAGTACCAAACGTATATTATTCGTAAGTGAATTGTAAAGCTGGTTAGATGTAAGAGAGGGCCTACGTGGCCCTAATCTTGCCAGCTTAAAAAAACACAAATAAATAAATATTAAATACGTAAATTTGGTTCGAACCTTGACTGCTGCATTAAATTAAGTAATGTTCGTAATTCCATAAGAAAGAATAAATATGTTTGAAATAAAAAGAAACATTATATATATATTATTTATTTGCATTGAGTGAATTTTAGTTGAGAACATTTCATTATATATATATACACATACATATATACATACATTAATCAGAAGAATGTTCGCGCAGCACTGCAAATATATATAGTAACACGAAAAGTAAATTTATATGAACATGTTCCGTTGTTAATAACATCTTTCTGTTAATTATCTTGTCAGAACAATACTTCCAAATTATTTTTAGTTTGCATTTTATACATTATGCAATCTTTCATATGTATTTGACCATGAATACACTACCTCAAACCTTATTAAACTGTGTGACTGCTTTACACTTACTGCTGCGAATTCTCTGTGATCGCACAACATTACCAACAGCATGAAATAATAAATATAACCTCTTTCTTAAAGCACGTGAGCATGGAAACAAAGCAAAAGTAATCACGACCCGATACAAATTGTCATTGCAACAAACCTTTTGCAACTTTGCCAAACCAAATTTTTGTTGTAAGTACTTGACCAGTTAGTCATCACTTCAGAGCAAAGAGGGCACTAAAAACTCCCCTGTGGTCATCACCGAATCCCTGATCACTCAACGACAGCAAAGTTTGTAATCTGCTAAAGACAAATTCGGACCACGTTACTGCTAGACTTACGACGGCAAAATAATTACTTTCCGTGGGAAAAAGACAGTGCTTGTGACATACATGCTAACCTGGAAAAAGCTGCATAAACTGTCTAATTTTTTCTTCTTTTTCCTCCGCCCGGAGTTGTGTTTTAATGCATACATATTTTTTTTCTTGCTGTTTTGCTGCGTGCTATGCTAGTGCTAATTTGTGTAATGTTTTATGTTTTCATATAATTAATCTGTGTGTTTGTGTGTCCTCGTATGTCATGTGCTGGTTATATTGATATCGTCCACTGTTCGTCTTTGCTGCACCGTTGGGTTATTGCACGTTTCAGATGGGTTATGGGAGATCGTAAAGCAAAGTGGCTGACATCTGGTGGTGAACTTCTGAACCTTCGGAATGGTGATACAGACTGCAGACGCTATATTGTACACGTGTGTAGCAAAGCAATTTAAAGTCTATAAATAAATACTAGGTGGAAATAGTACTGTTCATCGATGTAAAATAAAAGTTTTATTAATAATACGTTTATATATGTATATAAAGAGCACTGTCGATAGGTAACAATGTAAAAACATCGTTACGAGTGTTGACATTTTCACACATCGCAACTTCTGCCAATCTAATTGAATTCATTTCATAAACAGTAATCTTCAAACTAGTTCTGTATTACCTATTTTTATTTTCTTTTCCAGTGTCTGTATGTATTGTAGTAAACACGTTGCTTTCATTATAGTTGGTTGGTTTGTTTAAAACTAACGAAGTTAGGCCTAACCTTGTCCATTTACTGAATACTAAATTTTTGGAAGCGTTAAACTATTGGAAGCGTTAAAATATATACTTACCATACGAGTTTTATTTAATATAATTTTCCATTCTTATGTTTATTTTTTAAAAGTATATTTTCTTCCTACAAAAAATTTTGCAAAAAATTTCCGAAGCTACGTTTGCAGAATATTTCGTAAATATTTAATATCGTGAAAATTACAAGCTCATAGTATCCCTTTATTATATAAAGTAAGTTAGTAGTCTTCTTACAAAAACGATAATATTAATATATGTTGTAACAACAGTATGAACTAATCTTCAAGCATTATGTAACCTATAAGCATTCTGAACGGACAGTTTTCGTGCGCGCAAATTTTAATCAATTTTGTAGTTTGCCGAAAAGATTTTATTTAAATTTTCTTCGTGTAAATTGTGTTTTTGGCATAACGAAATCATTTATTTATACACACTTTCCATGCGGCTTTATTTCACGTCGCTTCTGATACGCATTCAAATAATTAATTACATATTTCGTATTAAATAGTTTGTCGTGATCAATATTAGTTATATATATACGTGAACTACAGCTTGCATTTAATCCACACGAGACCTTAAAATGAAAATAAACTCACGTCTCCATTGCCACGCATATCGAAAATGCGTTTCTATCACCATTTCGGCCGTCTGCAAGGCGCGACAGTACTACTCATAGCATTGCTTTGCATCTCCCATTGCATGTTTCTCAATGGACAGAATTTGGCAACACTGAATGTAGGTTCACGATGGAAACGTATACGTAGCAAGCGTAACCGTGTGGATATGAAAGTTAGTTTTCTTACGGCACAGTTTACGGTCACGTATTACGTGTCGTGCAGAATTACGGCGCCGACGTGTAGACGTGTATTAAATTCTTATATTTTCTTTAATATCACGTGAGTAAACGTATCAGCCAATAGGAACACAGTAGAAATAGACTTCCGCTCGTCATTTATATCTGCGTTGCCTAGCAACTAATGTCATCTCTGACAACGACGGTCGGGCTTATTTTATTACCTATACACACGTGTTAAGAAAACGTAAATATATTTTTAATTCAGATATAAATTGTCTGCTTGCTTCTAGACGTGTTCGTGTTTTTGTGAAGTTAAAACCAAAGTGTTTGTGTGTATTCCTAAATGTATCTCCTACCGACAATTCAGCCAATGAGCATATTTGTGCTGTTTACAAGTCATTGCTATGACTTTTGAATGAGATATTTTGTCAACCTATGTTCTGATTGAGTTATTTATTTGATTGATTATTTACTAATGATTATTTTTACAATGCAGACGAATAGCAACAATATAGGAATTTGACAGATTAATGACATTTTATTTATATGAAAATACAGTAATAGCATAGATGCTGGAATAGTTTTGTGGAATTCTTCGTCGGTACACTTCAATGCCTGTTATATTTTGGAAGTCGTAGACATTAATTGTGATGCTTATTTTTCAGGAAAGAAGACGGCGAGAATGTCAGTATCCGTATGTCTGGATTCACATACTACAGCTGTATGCATGACATAATAAGTGAAAATTTTTATCCTTTACACTATCGCCGTTCTGTAGTATCTAGCTGCTGGTACAATTTCACCATTCATATAAAACTCTGCAAGATTAAAACGTGTGAAAAGTACATTAAGTATATTAGTAGTTAAATACGGCATAATTCTACATTGTTTAGGTTACCATTTCTGCATAACTGTAACTATCTTTTGACAACGGATGCCATTCGAGAAAATGCGTTGCTCCGAGATACTTTACATTTTGAACTGTGCCAAAACTTAAACATTTGAATGATCTTGAAGCTGCAAACATAAGCGAAATATTAATGTAGATTACAACTATTTTAAACAATTTTGGTTATACATAAAAATGAGGACGTGAACTAAAATAATCCAACGTCACAAATACAATATTACCATCTTAGATTGTATTGCAAAGAAAATACAAATTTTGCACATCTCCATTGTCACGTAACTTTAAACCAAAGGCAATTAAGGCTAATGCAAATACAATTTCTTAATAATATTCAGTACAGAATATTGAAAAGATAACATTTGATACCTAACCTATCGCTGATTTTAATTCACCAAACATCTAACAAAATCGCAGGTGCTACCAATACCATATTTCGAATCATTAGCTTAACAAGAAATAGTAAGCTTCGTCTAACGTCCTACCCTTAGTTTTTTTTATCAAATGCGTCTGAACGTTATTGAAATCAGAGCAAATTAAAATTTTCCAGTTTGGTTAAATGCGAAACTGAAATTCTTCTCTTAGCTTAAAGACGTTTGGAAGCATTGAGTCCTCGCCCTTTTCCACATTTCAACGAAGCCATGATGGTATTAAAAAATTTAAATACTTAATACACTGAAATAAAATACTCTTACAGAAACCATACATTCTCCAGACTGTCAAAATAGGGACAACAATCTGCTAGGTTGTGCTACCATACCGATATTTTTTGAGGCAAATGGATAACGTTCTACAAAATAGGTAGTTACCGTTACACACGAGTAGGATACTGAGTAATAAAGATGGTATTTCTAGGATTACTGCTCTAATGCCACTACAGAGCTGGCTACACATAACAGTAACATATGGTAGTGCTAACAATCTGTTATTTTGCCTTAACTTAGTAGCGTGGTAGTCCGAGTAATAAGAGTATGGTAAGCCAACGGTTTGTTCTAATGTGTTATACAAATTAGTTCTGTAGCTGTATTGTACTGTAGGCCAGTGTATTACTAGTTAACTGCTTCGTTTACACATTTCGTTGCAACCTCCAGGTTCGCGATAAAGGTAAAACATTTCATCATTATTCTCTTTTAAAAAAGCACTGTCGCATGTTACAAGTAGAGTTTCGAGACGGCGAGTTGCTTTACACTAGGATTTATACATCGGCCAAAGACTCTACCCTTAGCAAACTTCATAAAAGGCAGGTTTGATAGAGTAAGATCCATTCCAGACCTGGAATTTTATTCTAAGTTTCTTGGGTTGATAGCTTAGATAGCTGTATATTATATTTAGTTGGGTTATTCCTTGTATTTTAAGACGTTACAGCCCATGAACAACAGTTATACTCACATTAATTGCAAATACTGTATCTGTGGCTTTATATTCATAATAGTTTATTTTTAATTTTGTTACTATTCTATGCAGGCCCATAGCTGATATTTTTAAAACATCCGGCTGCCTATTTAATTATTGTGAACTGCTACATTGATATGTTGTCTTGTTTGTCACATAAATAAATGTATTTTATTTTTAACATTTTTTGTTTTGTGTACATGTAAAATGATTTGCATATCTACATAATAATGAGTTAGGAATTTGTGTTGGTATTATTTTTGAAAAATCTTATACTCTGTACGGGTATTTATTAGTCGCTACTTCACACGAATATGTAAAATCTGTATTATTATTGTCATGTTAGTCGTCATTAGTTTTAATTTTTCACAGTTATTGTCAGTTCTGTGTATATGTAATTTTATTTTGTGCATCTGTAAGAAAAATAAATAAGTGTAAGAGAAGACTACTTACCTTAACTTCGCCATTTGAAAAATAAGTCAGTAAATAAATAATAATCGATCCCGAGAGACAGCACTCCAGCCGATCGGGAAAAAAAGAACTCGAAATAGCTATATATTCTAAGTGTAGTGTCGGTTCGTCACCTCTATACTTCAGCAAAATTTGGGTAAACGACTCCCCCCCCCTTTTTTTTAAGATTTATCCACTACCTTAACTTACAGTTAACTACCAACTGGACAAAAATAAATACTTGAAATTTTTATAAAAAAAAGTACATGAAAAATAACTTTTGACCTATATATAACTCTCGTAAGTTAAATATTTTATTTTATTTGTCAGTAAGAATGTATCTCGCTAATTTTGGGACTCACATAAGTAAAATAAATACTATTTTTACACATTATTTACGCGGGATATTTTGTGAGCAGTGTGTTTGCATTATTTTTCATTTCAACACACCTCTCCACACTGATGATTGCTAGGTACTCGCCGATCAATATTAAATAACATAATATTTCGTAGAAAATTAAATATATAAATTATATTACTTGCTTTATATCTTAACTAGCAGTCCCCCGCGGCTTTGCTCGCGAGTATTATTCGTAACTGATAATATTTACTTTAATTGAAAAACCTCTTTGTACACAAGATAGGTACTTCAGTCATCAAGTGTTAGAATGTCCAAGCGGCAAGTTGAACTAATTCTGCAGAAGGATAAGTAGCTATAGCTGTCCACGCGAAAAGCAGTCTTAAGTTTGTCCCTGCGGCTAACAGCGACTTCATCTGGGCCTTATTTATAAAACTGCCAATTTGACGTTCTGGGGTAATTACAGACATCTAAGGTACGTGGTTAATCGAATGAGAAACATCTGTTTACCTTGTGCACAACCATTGGTGACGGTGCCCTCAATTATATATTGTCAAAATATTCACTTTAACTTTATAGACATTACAAAGTTTCAGAGGGTAAATTTGGTGCCCCAAACCTGAGATTAGTGAGATGATATATCGTCGGTTTACTGCCAAAAGTGACAATGTCAAAATGAGATAAAATTATAAAAATGCTAGGAATATGTATATGTTGTTCACGAACAATTGCCCAAGTTTAAAGTCTATTCGTCGTTTCGTACTGTTGTGTCACAGTATAGTCACATACCACATTTTTATTAATATCTACAATTTAATACTGTTTTTAAACGAAATAGCATTTATGACTCAATCACTCTTGGCAGTATACCGACGATATGTCAGCTGATATTGTAGAGGAACCTAAGTGGAAAGCGAACTGCAATTTTACCCCTTTTAAAGACTACATGTAAATTGCACTAATTCGATCTGCCTTGTAGTTTTTGTGTGTCAGAATTGAACGTTTGCACGCAGCTTTGAACGGAATTCGAGCCCAGAACCTCCCGGAATTTAGACCT